>CM065705.1:41103806-41178806 GCA_017654935.2 Phymorhynchus buccinoides | reverse complement strand
GTAATCCTGCAAACTTAGAGTAATGACATTTTCGACTATTTTATGTTATCTTTAAGGCATCTATGCTATGATGCTTGAGTATTTTGTGTGTGTGAGGTTATGTTTCCTTCTGTTTGTTTGTTTGTATGCATCCATGAGTGTGTGTATGCATTTTGTTTCATTCATCATTCACGCAATATTTTGTGATCTAATCTTATGTTTAATATTTGCTTATCTCTCGCTTGTTTTTGTGCTGTTGCAACGGGTCACGGGCCTATACACAATTAAACATTTGTCATTTGTCATTTGTCTCTCTCTCTCTCTCTCCTCTCTCTCTCTCTCTCTCTCTCTCCCTCTTTCTCTCTCTCCCTCTCTCTCTCTCTCTTTATCGATGTCATTGCTTTTCACTGATTCTCTTGATGCGTCATATTTATGCAGTGTTCGTGAAAGGTTTCTATTTGTGATTATGTATGCTATTATATGATTTTGGTTTATTCCTTTTCTTCTTCTTTTATCCCCCTGTCCCTTCCCCCCTGTTCCTTTATGACATGGGCAGAAAGGCCTACTCATTAAAATGATTCGTTCGTTCGTTCTCTCTCTCTCTCTCTTCATTTCGGTGTCTCTGTTCTATCTGTCATTTTGTCGGTCATTTTTTTTCCCTACTTTTTCAACTCCTCTCCCTTTCCACTATGATTACTTTTGTCAGTATTATGTACATGATACACTTACTCGGTATCTTTCTCTCAACTTTGCCATGAATATTGCCTTACTCCCTTGATATCTACTCAGTCTTCCTTTTATATCTGAATTTCAACTCAGTCTTCTCTTCCTTTTTGAACTCTTACTTTTTGCTTGCTGTCTGTCAGTCTTTCTTTTTACATCGAAAACGCATGTACCATACGAAACGTCTGGTTATTGACTTTCATTAAAGGACCAAATACTACCTGAACGCCTTGTGTCTTTTATGTGTTATGTACATGATTATCGTATATTATATGTGTATTTTTTCCATATTTTTTTGATTTTTTTGTTTACAGTTTTTGTTTCTCATATTGTTTGTTTCAGTTGTATTTCTCATTTATTTATGACGACAGGATGAAAAAAGCTTTGTTTGGCTTATTCCCTTATCGTCAATAAAGATCATTTTGACTTGACTTGACAAGTAAAATTGAAATAAAACATTGATACTTTTTGTCTAAATACATACACCTTACAACAAAAAGTGTACAATGATTACAGGGAGAAAACAAAATCTAGTCCTTTCTGTCTTTATGCCAAAACTTGATCAGAGTTGATGCTAAAAACAGTTTAACCCTTTCACTGCCAATGTCGCATTTATGCACCACAATGGTTTAACATCCACGTCACTAAAAGGCATCAAATCAGTGCCTGTTATTCAAAGACCATATTTTCTTAATTTTGGAAGGTAATGATAGGCCTAATGTTATACATGTCACAGAGGAATTCCCAAGATTGCAGATAAAAAAAAATTATCTACCCAGGTAAGTTTAACTCACTCGGGACTGGCCGAATTATTTCCCCTTGTTCTGTGGGGACTGGGCATTCGACTAGGTTCGTAAAATAATCACCAAAACCAAGTTATGAAGAGTTAGGCATCACTATTTTCAGAAAAGATTAGCAAACCATGCACTAAACTATCGTAAAATATCAGATTCCTTACCTTCGTCGTTTGTCTCCTATTGACGAAAACAGCTAACACATAGAAAGAAGGAAAATTTCACATTCCGATCTTTGACCCCCCTCTACAACCAAACCTGAATGTAAAGTCTGCAATGATTGGTTGATTTCAAGAGCGGCAAGGTCAAAGCAAAATGACCTAAAATAATTTGATCTAAGGGTGAAACTACGTCATTTTGCATGTGACTCAATTGAGCTGGGGCTGAATCAACAGTAGCACACTCTTCTACACTGTATTTTTACCCCCAACTCTACTGAATACTACTCTGGTGCATGCCTGAGCCACATGTTTTATCAAACGTTTTATCAAATTAAGTCTGAATCAAAGAATCTTAAAACTCATCTCTAGGTGTGATTTCTCATGTCTTGTACCAATTCTAGATCTCTGTGAGCTTAAAGACGAAAAGCATTCTTCAATCATAGTGCTTTTCCATGCAACAAGTATTAAATTAGCTATTTCACGAACTTGGCAAACCAAAATGGGCAATTTCATGAATCAGGCGTAACACATGCACATGTATGTATGTATGAATCACAACTCAACTTACCTGACCTACGATAGGGGTTTACATAAGTTTTCTTCTTGCCCTATCTACTGAATATTGATTTTTGGTATAGGTCAAGATGTGCCATACATTTCTCAGTATTCCAAAAAGATAATAAGCTGAAAAGGTTCATAAAATACAGCTCTATGTTTGGTAAGAAAGGCAAAACAGGAAAATGGAATTAACCGAGAAATGCAGGGGGGGGGGGGTGGGGGGGGCACACCTTTACCTTTACCTGATTTAATTTTTGTTTTAATAAAAATGCTATTAAATTTTAAAAAAACCAAAAAAACCCATACCTGACTGTTAGGATAATTCTGAACGTAAGTCTCCGACGCTTCGCAAGCCACAGCCACCAAAGCCGTAGCTCTGTCTACACCGATGCCAGGAGTCTTGAACAGGTACGGAAGACCGAAGGCACCGCCGTGAGAAGATGCCACGATTATCGGGCGGCTCAGTCCCAGAGCCTTCGTCAGTCCCTCCATGAAATCTTCCTTAGGCGTGTTGTCCAGCTTGGCTTCTAGGCTGTGTCCAAAACCTGGAAAAAAATATTGTTGTGTTGTCACATACACACACACACAGAGAGTGCGCACCCGTTTCCTGAATCTGTTGTCACATACACACACACACACACACACACAGAGAGAGCGCACCCGTTTCCTGAATCTGTTGTCACATACACACACACACACACAGAGAGAGCGCACCCGTTTCCTGAATCTGTTGTCACATACACACACACACACACAGAGAGAGAGAGAGAGAGAGAGAGAGAGAGAGAGAGAGAGAGAGAGAGAGAGAGAGCGCACCCGTTTCCTGAATCTGTTGTCACACACACACACACACACACAGAGCGCACCCGTTTCCTGAATCTGTTGTCACATACACACACACACACCACACACACACACACACACAGAGCGCACCCGTTTCCTGAATCTGTTGTCACACACACACACACACACACACAGAGAGAGAGCGCACCCGTTTCCTGAATCTGTTGTCACATACACACACACAGAGAGCGCACCCGTTTCCTGAATCTGTTGTCACACACACACACACACACAGAGAGCACACCCGTTTCCTGAATCAGGCAATATACAGTTCTAAATGATAGACAGTTTCAAAATTATAATTTTTTTTCACCATTTCACCATATTTTCGTCCCATGTATCATATTTATCATATTTTTCAGGCATGGTAGTGGGGGCAAAGTGGTTTTCAAGGAAAATGGCCGGGGGTCCAGGGGGCCGAAGAAAATTCAATAAAATTCAATAAATGAGAATGAAATTTTCACTTTTTCATGCCATTTCAATGCATTTTTTTAATAATTTTGTTTCAAACTGTTTCACGTTTTTTCCGCGATTCGCTGAGGTCTACCATGCCTGATTTTTGTCAAGTATGTGTACAAAATATGGTGAAATCTCATGGGTAAGCAGGTCTGTAGATGGGCTTACCTGGCAGGTCAACGGCCACGGCCCGGAAGCCCCAGTGGGCCAGCAGGTGCATGGTGTTGAACTGCACCCACACGTGAGAACTGTCCCCCATGCCGTGAAGCAGCAGGACAGTGTTCCTGGGCGGGGACAGCTTCGGCTTCATCTGCAGGCTGTAGATCTCCAGCTTCTGGAAATGGGGGAACGTGGTTGCCGTAACTTTGTGCCCCCAGTCTCTATTGTGTCCCTGTCTCTTATTTGTCCCCAATTTCGTCTCTATGTGTCCCTGTCTTTATGTGTCCCCGATTTCGTCTCTATCTGTCCCTGTCTCTATGTGTCCCCCAATTTCGTCTCTATGTGTCCCTGTCTCTTACTCTTAGTGTGTCCCCAATTTCGTCTCTATGTGTCCGTGTCTCTATGTGTCCCCGATTTCGTCTCTATCTGTGTCCCTGTCTCTATGTGTCCCCAATTTCGTCTCTATGTGTCCCCAATGTCTCTATGTGTCCCCAATTTCGTCTCTATGTGTCCCCGTCTCTATGTGTCCCCATTTCGTCTCTATGTGTCCCCGTCTCTATGTGTCCCCGATGTCTTTATGTGTCCCCAATTTCGTCTCTATGTGTCCCCGTCTCTATGTGTCCCTGTCTCTATGTGTCCCCGATTTCGTCTCTATGTGTTCCTCTGTCTTTATGTGTCCCCAATTTCGTCTCTGTGTGTCCCCGTCTCAATGTGTCCCTGTCTCTATGTGTCCCCGATTTCGTCTGGCCTATATGTGTCCCTGTCTTTATGTGTCCCCAATTTCGTCTCTTTGTGTCCCCGTCTCTATGTGTCCCTGTCTCTATGTGTCCCCGATTTCGTCTCTATGTGTCCCTGTCTTCTATGTGTCCCCAATTTCGTCTCTGTGTGTCCCTGTCTCAATGTGTCCCCGTCTCTATGTGTCCCCAATTTCGTCTCTATGTGTCCCTGTCTTTATGTGTCCCCAATTTCGTCTCTGTGTGTCCCCGTCTCAATGTGTCCCTGTCTCTATGTGTCCCCGATTTCGTCTCTATGTGTCCCTGTCTTTATGTGTCCCCAATTTCGTCTCTGTGTGTCCCCATCTCAATGTGTCCCTGTCTCTATGTGTCCCCGATTTCGTCTCTATGTGTCCCCGTCTATTGTTCTTCTATGTGTCCCCCAATTTCATCTCTATGTGTCCCAATTTCGTCTCTATGTGTCCCCGATTTCGTCTCTATGTGTCCCCAATTTCGTCTCTACGTGTTCCCGTTTCTAATTTCGTCTCTCTATATGTCCCCGTCTCTATGTGTCCCCATTTCGTCTCTATGTGTCCCTGTCTCTATGTGTCCCCAATTTCGTCTCTATGTGTCCCCGTCTCTATGTGTCCCCGATTTCGTCTCTATGTGTCCCCAATTTCGTCTCTATGTGTCCCGATTTCGTCTCTATGTGTCCCAATTTCTCAATTGTCGTCTCTATGTGTCCCCGTCTCTATGTGTCCCCGTCTCTATGTGTCCCCTGTCTCTATGTGTCCCCGATTTCGTCTCTATGTGTCCCCAATTTCGTCTCTATGTGTCCCCTGTCTCTATGTGTCCCCAATTTCGTCTCTATGTGTCCCCAATTTTTGTCTCTATGTGTCCCCGTCTCCATAATATATGTCCCTCCTCTCTATGTGTCCCCGTCTCTATCCGTCTTATATCTCTCCGTCTCTTCGTTCATTCTAACCCTAACCTTACCCCTAACCCAAATGCTAACCTGAACTCCTAAACCCATCGCTAACCTTAACCCTAACCCTAAATTCGCTGGGGCACACATAGAGACAGAGACACATAGGGACAGGGAGCAACTGAGTGTGGTAATACCGTATTTTTTTAAATTATTAGGTGCTGCTGTGCATACAGCGAATAGGGACAATTTTCAAGAAAAATCTGAAAAAATTGGTAAAGGTAAAGATGTGCCACACCCCCTGCATTTCTCGGTTAATTGTATTTTTCCGTTTTTTGCCTTTCTTACCATACATAAAGCTGTATTTTAGGAACATTTTTAGCTAATAACCTTTTTGGAATACTAACCCTAGCCCTAACCCTAGCCCTAAACCTAACCCTACCCACCCCACTAATGTACTGCAGTACACCGTGATTTGTCACAGTTGTGTGTTCGTTGCGTTTTTCCGTCTTATAGGTGGGTGGTAGGGGTAGGGTTAGGCTTAGGGATAGGGTTAGTATTCCAAAAAGGTTATTAGCTAAAAATGTTCCGCTAAAAAATACAGCTTTATGTATGGTAAGAAAGGCAAAATACAGGGAAAAATTGCAATTAACCGAGAAATGCAGCGGGGGGGGGGGGGGGGGGGGGGGGGCACATCTTCACCTTTACCAAAAAATTAAGTCAGCGGTTAGGAACAGGGACGAAGGGGCCTTACTGTCGGGGATTTACGACCCACTTTTCGTAAGTTTGGTGGAAACAGCCGATCATCTCAGCTGAGAGTGAGCTTGTCATCAGCCCACTCACTCTGAAGAAGTCCACAGGAGTGGATGAAACCGTCAGTAGAACTAGAAGGTAAACTTTGTGTTGTGGAAAGAAGAAATGATTAAAATGCAAAACAAAAAAAAAGGAACAACTAAACAAACAAAATACAAAACAACAAACAAACAAACACTTTTATTTTATGAAATCAATCTAAAGGAAAGTAAAAAAAAGAAAAGAAAAGGGAGGGTGGAGGGGGGTCATTTTACTAACTTTTCCGTCGACCTCCACAGGGATGGTAACCCTATCTGCTTCAAATTTCGCCAGTTCCTCTTCCATCACTAAGGGAACCTCCGGCAGTTTGAAAATGTCCACTTCCTTCTTCTCTGAAAATCGGAGAACAGAACAAGATGGCAAACACATGAAACTACTTCCAGTTGATATGCAAAAAAACAACCCGGATACCATAATCTGAGCGACTGAATCTTTCTGGGGGATGGTATGTGTAAACTGTAATACAGTAGAACCTCCCTTATAAGACCTTTAAAAAATAATCCAAAATGAGGTCTTATAAGAGAGGGGTCTTATAAGGGAGGTAATTTTAATACTTAAAAAGAAGGGCAATGTCTCAAAGAAGTAGGTCTTATGTGGGAGGGAGTCTTATAATGGGAGGTCTTATAAGGGAGGTTCCACTGTACTGTTGACATTCGATGGATGCCTGCCAGAACAGTCTATCTGAGAAGGAATAAAGAACACAGAGAGACAATTCTGGCATTCACCCCTCGATTATTATGCTATCCATGCTATCCCGCTTTTTGGTTTTCAATTTATTTGAATTTTCCTGACAGACTTTTGTTGGGGGTGAAGTTGGGATGGGATGAGACTAAGGGGGCGGACACACTGCGTACGATTGAATCCCAATGCGATCCGACTGAGACGATGTCTGTTAGTCATGATTCACGTGAAATACTTCTGTCGAAAACTAATTCTACTGTTTCCGTTCACTGTACTCATGAAGAGAACCCCAACACACGAGTCACATCAAATGTCTTGATACAAAAATACAGATATTTCATCAGATTCGTGTGTGGTGAAAATGGTGTTTTACGTCCTCTTGGTCTGAAACAGACACATATGGGACATTTGTGAATACAAATATGGTGGGAACAATACTGGAGGCAATGCCCAGAGGCAGTACGAAACCAGTAAAGTCCCGATTTTTTATTAATACAGATAGCTGTGGCGGTGACCACACCTCGGTTAAACCTCATCGGCTATGTCACCGCCACAAATCAGATTCGTGTTATATGGGGTACTACAAATATAGCGAACAAAACCAGTAGGATTTCATCAGATTTGTTTAGACAGTAGAATTTCATGAGAATCGTGCCACAAATCGGATCGTATTTGGGTTGAATCGTACGCACTGGGTCAGTCCGTTAAGAGGGAGAGTTTTTTTTTAAATTATTAAATTCTATCATATTGAACTGTTTAATGAATAAGGCATTTGCCACGACTGTTCGTACACTACTCTATGCTAGACTAGTTACTAACTTGCCCGCGCTCGTTCTGCCCAAGTTGTGCTGACCTCTCTAGTTCAACTCTCCGATTTCAACTCGGCAAAAGTGAAGGTCGCCGGCACGTGGCAAATTTGTTGAGATGATGGACAACCTCCTTGTGACATTCGGGAGCGTGCATCAACCAAATTTTATGATGATCAGAGCAGTTGTTTTAAATTTGGGAAACTAGTAGAAGAACACTTTTTTTCTTCTTTATACACACACACATATTGTTTGTGCGCTGTTGCATATTTTTTTCCATCATCGATTCACACATTTGTTGAAAAAGGGGAAGAGAGAGAGAGAGAGAGAGAGAGAGAGAGAGGAGAGAGAGAGAGAGAGAGAGAGAGAGAGAGAGAGAGAGAGAGAGAGAGAGAGGTGGGGGGGAGAGACAGACAGGTATGAAATGAATTGAAAATATTTTCATGAGAAGAGAGAGAGAGAGAGAGAGAGAGGAGAGAGAGAGAGAGAGAGAGAGAGAGAGAGAGAGAGAGAGAGAGAGAGAGAGAGAGAGATAGAGAGAGAGAACAGACAGACTCAGAGTGAGAGAGAAAGAGAAAAGAAGAACAAAAACAACCCCTCAACATTAAGAATAACAACAGCAACAAAACTCATCTCACCAAACAAAGAAGCGACTTCAAACTTGACCTCCGACCTCCAGCGCAGGCTGTAGAGGATAATGGCCGCCGCCGCCAGAACGGCGAAGATGATGACGGCATTTCTGTTGACGCTGATTCCACTGCCGGGGGTCGCCATTAGTCCAATCTGCACTGGAGAAAGTCAAATGTTATGAGGAGCATGGGTCTGAATCTGGGTGAAAAAAGCATTTGGGAAAATTCATAATTTTCACAGGAAATTTTATTTTCTGAATTTTATTACAGATCTATACCAATCTGGGAAAAATCAGAATTCCAAATTTTCCCGGGAAAAATCAGAATGTTCCCAATCTCAGGAAAATTCTGAATTTTGCCGAATTCTATCATTTCCCATGACATAATAAATATGTATACATGTACGCCACATTGCCACAATGCCAATACATTGTTTCTGACCATGACTTCAAGGTAGCAGAGGAGGCAGCTGCAACTTTGGAGGGCTGGGCTAAAAACCCACCAACCAAGACAGAGAATCTGAGAGATAGTCCAGAAAGTCCCACCAGTCCCACAAAGCTATATATGGTAATAAAGAAATACTACAGTCAGATTTACACTCTCTACAAGCATGGTCAGATAAATGGAATTTATATTTTAATGTCCAAAAATGCAAGGTAATGTACATAGGAAGGAAAACCCCTAAACATGAGTATTATATGAAGCCGAACTGCACAACAGGTAAAATTAATATATGTGAAAACGAGAAAGACTTGGGAATAACTTTTGATCCAGCTTTGAAATTTGATACACATATACAGAAGGTAACCAGTAAAGCTAACCAAGTAATGGGATTAATCAAAAGATCATTTGACTATCTTCATAAGGATATATTTGTTAAATTATACAAGGCTATGGTTCGACCTCGCATAGAATATGGTAACTGTATATGGCATTCTAACCTAAAAAGACAATCAATAATAATTGAAAAAGTTCAGAGAAGAGCCACAAAATTAGTTAAAGCATGTAAAAATGTCTTACGAGGAACGTTTAAATTTTCTGAAATTACCATCTCTGAAGGGAAGAAGACCTAGAGGGGACCTTATTCAAACCTATAAAATTGTACATAATCTTGATTATATCAATTTCAATGACTTTTTCATAAAATGCACAGTAGACAAAACAAGAAATAGTGATGGTAAATTGTTTTTTAACAGATCTAATACTAACACCCGCAAAAACTTTTTTACTAACCGTGTTGTTCATATGTGGAATGATCTACCAATTAACATAAAGAATGCACCTAGCATTAATGAATTCAAAAATCTTTTGGACGAAAACACAAATTTGATAACAAAATTTAAATGTTTTGATGAATAAAAAAAATAAAAATATATAATATATATAAAAAAAGCCATTCTCTTAAAGATTTATCTTTTTATTAGTTTTTGATTTAAGAGACGCAAACCACTAAATAAATTCTGACAAGTCAAATTCATCGAGAAGGGGCGAAATAAGGGCCGAGAGGCCTATGCATAGCCCTACATCACCTACCCACCTACCAGTCCATGTACCTCCTCCCCTCCAGCAAAACCAGCTACACTACACTCTACAGACACTAGTGACGTGAACATTTTTTATTTTTTTTGTGTATAATGAAATAATTGGCACTACAAGAAAGAGCAACTAACTATTAAGATCTTTTGTAAGAATTAAATCGTTGAGGCCACCGAGAGAAAAATTAGGAATTTTTTTTGTTTATTTTTTTTTTAGCATATGACTGTAGGAAATGTGTGACAGATTTCTTCCAACAATCAGGATTGAAAGCTGAATAAAACTCCACTATTTGTTGTAGAAAAACAGTACTCACAGATAGTAGGTATTCCAAAGCCCTGCCTTGCAGCTGTGACAAACTGCCTAGAATGCCGATTTTTGCTTGTTTTCAACTTTCATTTTTTCCTTCCTGAATGAAAATTATGAATAAAAACTCATACCAAATTGTACTTCTGTCTTTTGTGGTTCTATTGGTGTGCTTTTTATTCTTGTGTATGATGTGTTA
The DNA here is from genome assembly GCA_017654935.2 of Phymorhynchus buccinoides. Classification (NCBI taxonomy): domain Eukaryota; kingdom Metazoa; phylum Mollusca; class Gastropoda; order Neogastropoda; family Raphitomidae; genus Phymorhynchus; species Phymorhynchus buccinoides. The sequence goes on along the minus strand of CM065705.1, from coordinate 41,168,489 downwards.
TTATTTTTAAACATTTGTTGAAAATACCAACCGTATTGGAATTTTTGGCCGCCGGCAGAGCCTTCTGACTAAGGCCGTCGGACCCCCCGGCACTTCATGGCTTTGGATGAGCCTGCCCATTTACTCAATATTAACTAAAGTGGTTCTATCTAAAAGGAAATTGAATGCTCTTTAAAACCATGCACTTTTTGAAAGGGTGGGGTAATGTTAAGCTGGTTAAAATTTAGTTCAAACTTTTCAAAGTAAAATTTCTGATCGAAAATGACAACATTTTTGCGTGAAAGTTACACCGATCGAAAGCTTGAGGTTTTCTCTTCCCGTGACGACATGTTCTATTTGTATCCGACCAATGGGCACGCTCATCCACGATTGCCAAAAAGGCGCGCACCGCGTGACGTCAAGCGGTCATTCACTAGCTGGCTGGCGTCAATGGCGAACACGGCAGTGGTAACAGACGCTGCGTTTTTTCACGAAAATCGTGCCGATGTTGAACCAATCCACAATACTGATTCCATACTAGGTGAGTATTGATGCTTAAGATTGTTTTCGTGTATTTTTTATGCATATATGATGTTGTAAAGTTTCGTGCTTCCGTGAAACATGACATCGTTCTTGAGCTAGAAATCAAAACTTTGACACGGCGAGCAGTCGAGTTCTATCGAAGCCGAGCTAATTTTTTCTCATCTTGTAAACCGATTATAATCATTATAAATATTTTGGGCAAAGCCTATTATCAACGCTTAAAGATGTTATTAGGGCTAAAATTGGAACATTTTAGAGAAATAGATCAAAATATGAGATCACGTGACGTTAAAAAATTCTCCGTGGCCCATTTCCATCAGACAAGTTGGAGTGACTTCCCTTGGCAATGTTCGACTCGGGGTTTTTTCGATCGATCGATAGCCTAGGCCTAGAATTATATTTCTTCGGTTTTTACCCAATGCTTATTCAAATCAGTAATTGTTTTGGTCCAAATGCATAGAGCCCTTAGTACTATCATAATCTTCGACACGACGAAGCCGGATGGTCAAAGGAAGAAGAAAATTATTGCGCTTCTAGTTCTACTACAGTACTAGTTCTAGTTGAGTAGTTCTACTTCTAGTCTCCTGCATGCATTTTGCAAAAGATTCAACCGTTTGTTTCCGATTTGACTGAAAATCTATGATTGTTTCCGATTTGACTGAAAATCTAAAGTCAGTAAAGTGAAGCATATTCAACTCGAGACCTAGGCCTAACTAAGCACTAAAAGTTGTCTTGGTCTAGACCTACATCTACCAAAATGGAAACTAGTTAAACATAAACAAAACTACGAAAAAACAGCCAATATTTTCAATATTGTGTTTCAGCTACAATGAACAGATATTGGAGAATGCACACACAATAACAATACATTGATAAAGGTCTGCTGTTTCTCATTCACAAACAGATGATTTTGATTTCTGCACGCTTTATTTTTATTTAACACATACATGATTGATACACACACATACACTACAACAAGGAACTTCACTCAAGCACCTAGCAACCCAACAATAAACATACAATTAAAGACCCAAGTGGGTTATATGCACAGACATAGACACACACACATACATAGTAACAAATAACATACACACAGTGCATGTGGATGTACTTGAATTCAGGCAATTTGATGCAGTTTCCAGTTTTAGGCAACTGACTTCCTGAAGAAACTCTCTCTCTCTCTGTCCTCTCTCTCACTCACACACACACACAACACACACACACACACACATCACACACACACACACACACACACACACACACACACACACACACACACACACACACAGTGGAGAGAGAGAGAAAGTCTTAATAGCAAGACATATTCTGTAATATGTGAGGGGGAAAAAACACATGAACATTATCCTTAAATTTAAAAAAGAAAAAAAAAAGGCTGTAAATAATCACTAATTAAAATATGTTGACTTTCAGAGGACGACCAATATCATCATCTGAGGCGGTGCTTTTTGGCTGAAGGCAAAGGCAGACGAGCAAATCTTCCAGACGGCTATGGGGCTCCAACCAGCCATCTGTGTACCTACAGGCTGTTGCTTCAACTTGGGCGCATACAGGCCGAGAAAAAAAAGTCTTTTAAAGACGTAAGTAATACTTATATAAGTTATAATAATACTATTAATAGTGAAGCATTTATGTAGCGCAACCTCTGCCAAATGTGGAGCTCTATCACCAAGTATCAGTCTACGCGCTTAAAGAATTTCAACAGACATACAATACTTTTATTAATAGCTCACACACATGCAAATGGACATACATATACATGCCCCCCCACACACACACATACCAATACCATCACCAGAATCACCACCACTCCCCCCACCCAAAACGAATACATGATACTGTAGAATCAAGCATCATTATTCTCTCTCTAACTCAGTCAGGACTTCACAACAAAATCTTAAGGCAAAGCAGTTGTGGTGTCTTGCTAAAGATGAAAATGTATAAAATATTCATTTCAGAAAATAAAAGTTAAATCAAAGAACTGACAGTGACACAAATATTCTGTTGTATTATGTTGCAGTTTGCAAACTGGTTCCGAGATCTGTTTCCTGGTTCCGGGTTTCCACCTGAACGTGCCAGGAACCTCCTCCGCAGAGCAGAGGTGAAGCTAAAGGAGACTGAGGGAAATTCGTCAGGCGTCAACGCATTGCTTGCCGAAGAATTTGATGTGGACTGCATTTCTCCAGAGCTGGCTGAAGCGGGCATCAATTGGAAAAACATTTCTTCACCCAACGATTTTCAATTGCCTTGTGACTTTAAGCTTACGAATAAAGTGATTATTGCACTTGACAGTTTCTCTGTAAAAGAAAAAAAGTCACCTAAGTTTGTGCTTGACTGGATAAATAGACTGAATAAAACTGTGTCTGAGAATGTACATCCTTGTGACTTAAACATTGTAAGGACAACAGTTAGTCAGTACAAGAAATTCAGCTGTAAAAGGACTAAAGAGCCAGAGAAGCTCCAAACGTTCTTGGAGAGTGAGTTTGATATTCATGGCCCAATTATACCACAGAAAACCCAGGCTAATACTATCAGTAACAATCAGTTTGACACTTGTGGCACAGTATTATCCCCACAGAAAACCCAGACTACTAGTACTACTATCAGTAACCAAGCGCAGAACAAGTTTTCTAAAGAAATCACTTCTCTTAGAAAACAGGTGTCGAAGCAGTCAGAGGAAAATGAACAGCTTCAAAAGAGAATTGATCATCTTGACTACTGCTTACATGGTGCAAATGGCACAGTGAAAGAACAGACTCTTGAGATAGCAAACCTAACCACTGAAAAAGAAAAACTGCAGTCTATTTTGAGTGAGAAAGACAATGTGAAGGAAAATCTTAAAACAAAGCTGAAGGGTCTTGAATGTGAACTAAAAGAACTGAAGGCAGACCTACATGAAGTGTCTAAGACAAAATTGTATAAAAGGCATCAGAAAGAAAAAAAGCTCATTGAGCAGATTGAAGCAGAAATAAATCAACTTCAGACAGATCTTGAAGAAAGAAGCATGCAAATTGAAGTATTCAAGAAAGAAAAGCATGATTTACAGAAAGAAAACTCCAAACTTCAGACCAGAAATATTACTCTCAAGGCAAGAATAAACAAGCAGAAAGAGGAGTTGGAAAACATAGAACCTCAAGTTCTTGAGACTCCCACACTAATGACTAGGATAGAAAATTCAAGGGAATTTTTAGAGGACATCCGACGGACCATGATAGAGCTTCAAGGCAAAGCTGATGTAGCTGCAAGTAAGTGTCGTAAAGTTGTGCAGATTGTTGTCAAGGAACTGTTTCATCAAGATCTTCCAGACAAGGACTTGCCTTGTACTCAATCCATAATCAATATGGCTGATGAAGGTCATGTCATGAGCAAGCTACAGCTGGCTGAAACAATGGTGACATCCAACCATGTGTGCTTACACACGGATGGCACCTCTAGGGATCATCGCAAACTTGTAGGGCAACAAATAAATGCGGACGGCTACACTTTAAGCCTTGGGTTTGTGGAGGTGGCCACAGAAAATTCAGCGACTTTGCTGGAAGTGACCATTGAAATGTTAGAAGAATTATCAGACATTTTTTGTGACCACAATTCTGCTGCTGACAAAGATAACATTTTCAAATCCATGGTACGCAACATATCATCAGCAATGTCTGACAGGGCCTCTGTGATGAAAAGCTTCAATCAAAAACTCAAAGAATTTAAAATACAGACACTTGCAGATGAAGATGCTGACATTCATTTCTTATATTGCAATGCACACTACTTGCTTGGAGTAAGTAGGGCTTGCAATTCTGCTTTGAACAAAATAGAAAAGGACATGGCTCAGGATGGTTTGGGCAGAGATTGTTTTGACAAGTTCAGACGTTTCAAGAATGCTAAAGATCAGAGTGCAGTTGGACGAGTGATCCGCATAGCGGCAGACTTATTTGGTCCACGTGGTGATGAGAAAAATGGATGTAGAGCTGAGTGGGAAGAGTACTGCACTCACCTTGGCAAAAAATCGAAGATCACAAGTTTTCGAGACAATCGGTTCAATTGCTATTTTGAAGTTGCTGCCGCTGTCATTTTCCACATGGAGGACTTTTTGTCTTTCCTGTCTACAGGATTTGCATCACATTCAAACCTCAAAATGGAGAGTTTGCAGGCTGACCTTGAAGATGAAAGGCTTATTGCTCCATTATGTGCAGTTGCTCTGTTGTTCCTGAGAATCACTGGGCCATACTGGTCTCTGCTCCACAGTGATGTGCCTTACGTGGAATTCCACAAGTATGTGCAACTGATGACAGAGAAGATGACGAAATGGTCAGAAGACTCCACCGAGCTCCTCACAATGGATTGTCCTGGCATCTTCAATGGAGAACATGATTTGTCAGGGGACCAACAGGAGCTTCTTGAAAGTGTCCTCACCACAGTGCATCCTCTGTTTGACAGTGTCAAACATTGTCTTCAGAAACTGATCACAGAAATGTTAGTTGTCACCAACCGACAACTTGCAGAGTTTCAAGTAGGAGGAACATTTGGAGGAGATATTCCAGAAGAAGTGAAGACTGCTCTGAGAAAATGTCACCTGACAAATCTTGCTGGTGAAAATGTGTTTGGCGACTTAGACTTTGATATAGGGAAGCGTCGCCATACCACACTCCATCATAGGTCATCAACACATATGTGGAAAAGGAACCGTACTGGTGAATGGTTAGACAAAAAATCCCAAGAGCAAGTCACCTCAACATGGAGAACAGCCCAAAAAACCAAATCAGCCCTACGACAAAAGCACAAACTGCAACAAGAAGTCGTCAGGAACAAGATTAGAGAAAGAATTCTTGAAAACAAAAGACAGAAACAACTGAAGGAGCAAAAGATGGCTGAACAAAAGCAGAAAATCTTAACAGCTGTGATCGATCATGGGGGTCCGTGTGCTTCAGCCCAAGATGTTTGCGGCATGTTAAGAAGAGCTAGAAGTGCTGGAGAAGGACTACTCTTTCTCAAAGATGAGATAAGATACCAAAAAATGATTCTTGGGATCGGGGCACAGTTGAGGGTGACAGGAAAAAAAGAGGATCTTCTCCGCAGCCTTGTGCAACACCTTGGAGGTGATCCACATGAAGAAGAAGAATGTGCAGTCCTTCATGAGTGCCTGCAGAGTACTGTTAAGAGAAGACAGACAAATCGTGCACAGTCATCCAGCGATTCTGAATCAGAGAATGAAACAGCAGGAGAATCAGAATGTGAGAATAGTCAATCTGGTGACAGTTCTGAGCAACTACCCCCGTTCTCTTTTTCAAGCCAGGGTCAGTGGGTCTGTGTTTACTATGATGAAAACTTTTATGTTGGACAAGTAGTAGAATTGAAACCAGACATAAATCCGGAAGGTAGTGCTGCCATTGTAAAATTCATGGCCAAAAGCAAAGGGAGATTTGATTATTTTAAGTGGCCTTCTGCTGATGATATTGCAGAGGTAGAGAGCAAATTTGTGCTTGCCTGGGACTTTGATGTGAACATTGTTTCCAGTGATGGAAGGGTTTGGTCAGTGCCTTCTGTGAAAAAACTGGAGAAAGCATACCTGAACTTGAAATAAGAGATCCTGTCAGAGTACACCATGCACAAAGGAAGTATATTTTAAAGGCAGTTCTTCAAATTGAACATTTATTTTTCTTTCTTTTTTTTCAAAATTTAATCAGAATCATTATTTGACAGTATTCCAGTAGATTGGTTCTGTAAATCATGAGCATCTTGAATTAGTCCAGGAGAAACATCATTATTTTTTAGAAATAATAAATGTTTTGGTGTTATCAGATTTATTTGTCATTTTGTGGTGCTGATTCTTGTGTCATTAGAAGATGTCCGAACAATGATACAATACAATGCCAGTTAAAAACCAAATGTAGGCCATACATACACACTCCCAGTGAATTTTTTTATTTTATGAATATGATTGTTTTGATTGATTCTGAACCAAACATCTTAAATTAAAAATGGTCTTTGAGTTTGAAAACCCAAGGATTACATTTGTAATGTCAGATTAAACAAAAGGCACAGCAAACATATTTCCAGTGAATTCAATTGGGAGTCATTTAATTTGAAATAATGATAATGGCTGTATTATGTTGTTCTTTTGCCTTTCCCCCCTTACATAGCCCTGTTCCCTAACCCTTTTTAAGAAAATGATTGATTCACTTTGTAATTTATTTTGATTCACTGCATTCAGTGTCAAAAAGTTTGGAATGGTACTGTTGAATTATTAACCTGGGCATGTTATTGCATAACAATTATGTAACTGATTACTGGGTTTTTCCCTCAACTAAATACATTTTATTTGTTGAAATTATTTAGTTTTTCATTTTACTCAATTGATTTGCAATAAGTATAATTAGTATTTCAATGTTATCACTATGAATAATGCATTAAGGCGTAACTCGGTCAAGTTGATGTTGTCCATCATGCAAAAATATGGTTTTTTGTTTTTTGTTATTACGGTTAAAAATATATTTATCTTGTTATTTTATGTAAATGGCAATCAAGAGAACTTTATGAACTGAGTATTTGACATATATTTCACACCTCTAGCTTGAAATATAGACGGTTTGTAATATGAAAATGTCCAAAAAATACAAATTTGAACATTTTGGTACATAAAAAGCATTAAAATGTAAAATCGTGTTTGTAAATGTGGCACTTTTACTTGTTTTCAGTATAGAGGCATTAAATCTTGACAATTTGGTATAAAGGGCAACTCAATAGCATTAAAAATGACAAAGTTATAGCAATTTGAAAAAACACCAAAATGGACACTTTTTGGCCAAGTGCTGAAATTTGATGATGTACCATTTTCATTGGACCAGTATGATGTAACTATCACAAACAGAGTTCTGAAAAAAAATGAGCATAATCTCTATGTTACTATTAAGTTGTAATCCAGATTTTGTAGTTATGCTACTGAAAACAACTGTGTACCAGACCTTTGAAATACCCCCATTGTGCGATTTTGTTCCAAGAATCTGTGGAAATAACTTAATTTTGAGCTGAGTTTGGAGATTTACAACTTTTTTTTGTAAAGCATTTGATGTCAACTAATTTTATGTGTTTGATTACCAGTATATAAAGATTAAAAACATGAACTTTGAGATGTCTGTGACTTTACGTTTTTTTGCTGTGTGCGAATGAAAATGGCCCAAAAAAGGTGGCGAAAAATTTTCTAAGTCCAAAAATCACAAAAAACGTCATATTTTTTTATCACACAGACTTGTTTCTGGTATCCCATTAATCAGGATCAAAAGATCTATCAAACTGTATCAACAGACACTGTGTAGCATGTATTATTGAAAACCCCTTTGGAATACCTATATATGGCAGTCAGGGGGTTAACACTTGGACTGGAATACAGTGACAGTTTGTGTGATGCGTTATATGGCAGTCAGGGGGTTAACACTTGGACTGGAATACAGTGACAGTTTGTGTGATGCGTTATATGGCAGTCAAGGGGTTAACACTTGGACTGGAATACAGTGACAGTTATATGGCAGTCAGGGGGTTAACACTTGGACTGGAATACAGTGACAGTTTGTGTGATGCGTTATATGGCAGTCAAGGGGTTAACACTTGGACTTTAATACAGTGACAGTTTGTGTGTGATACGTTATATGGCAGTCAGGGGGTTAACACTTGGACTGGGTTACAGTGACAGTTTGTGTGTTGCAGCAAAACGCACGGCCACCCATGGTTGACTGAGTTTGAGCAGACTGACCCGTATGAGGTGAATGTGCGTTGAGCGAACGAATTAGAACATGGAACACTTGTTACAAATGGTTTGATCTTAAAACCAATTTCTGCATTTTGTAAGATTAAAGTGTTGGTTTTTTTGTATTTTTTGTAGTGCATATAAGTGTGTGTGTATGTGCGTGCGTGCGTGCATGTGTGTGTGTGTTTTCACATAGATGTGTTTTTGGAGGAGGGGGTGCATTAGCATAGAGAATTCACATTCTCTTACTAGATGTGTGTGTGTGTGTGTGTGTGTGTTGTTCTTCAGTTTAACGTCCTTCTACTAAAAGTGATTCAGACAATATTATATTGTAGTTTGATGTTGGTGTGGTGAGTGTGAGTGGGTGTGCCTGTGAGTGTGCCTGTGAGTGTGTGTAAGCATTAAAGTAAGTAATAGAATAGTGATGCAGACTTAATCATAACTCTGTCCCCCCACCTCATTAAAAAAGTTAAACTTACACTTAAAGAATATAACCGAACAATGAACAATGTTAAAGATAAATACTAAGTGAACTACTTAATAAACATTTACAAACTGAATCAAGAACAGAATCATTAGTACACAGGGTAGAGACAATGGTATCGATCCATCAGTAAGACCATCAATACTCAAATTCTGGAAAAGTGTGTGTGTGTGTGTACAGACCTGTTTACCATCCCGATTTTGCCGTAATTTTTACGGGGAAAAAGTCAAATTATGGTAATTACGGCTACGAAAGAAAAAAACCCGGGAAACAAACATCCTAAATATAAAAAAAAACACACTACAGTTGCGTTGGTAAGCGAAGCTTTTGAAACGATGCGGTGAAAAGTCATTTCGCGCCATTTCCTTTTCTGTTTCAAAATGGCGTCCAAGCGAGTGCATTCCGAATCTTCTGTATCTTCTGGTCGAAAATCAAAAGAAAAAACATCAAAAGTGGCACTGAAATTCCGGGAAAGTTACCTCAAAATTCGAGCATGTGTTCTGTGTCTACTGCTCGATGGACATTAGTATTGCACACTCAGGTCAGTACGATATCGACGTTCATTGGTCACGTGTTGGATTACAGTTTTTTTCCTCAAAATTACAGTTTTTTGTTTCAGAAATTACAACTTTGCAAAAATAGGGATAAACAGGTCTGGTGTGTATGTGTGTGTGTGTGTTTTATACATCTTTCTCTAGTTATTGTTGCGTTCCCTTGAAACATTTTAACTAAACATGTCCCCATTATTTGCAGAACATTTTAACTAAACGTGTCCCCATTATTTGCTGAACATTTTAACTAAACGTGTCCCCATTATTTGCAGAACATTTTAACTAAACATGTCCCCTTTATTTGCAGAACATTTTAACTAAACATGTCCCCTTTATTTGCAGAACTACAAGTTTGAGGAAGACAACCCTCTAAAGGAGCACCCCTCGGCATTTGACGAAGGGGTGAAGTGCCTGGAAAAGGGCGACATTCCGAACGCTGTTTTACTCTTTGAGGCTGCAGTGCAGCAGAGCCCAGAGCACGTGGAGGCCTGGCAGTATCTGGGGACATCGCAAGCCGAGAACGAGCAGGAACAGCATGCCATCGCCGCCCTCAAAAAGTCAGATTAATATCCCCCCTAGGGGTCTTTTGTATAAATAGTTCCCCCTACCTTCTGGAAGTTCTGTACTTGTAACTTCCTGTAATCTGTCACTCTCTTTGACTCTGCCTTTTTCACTTTGCTTTCTGTCATCTACTATCTTTTTGACTTATTGGCCCATTCTCCTGCCTTTTTAAAAACAAAATCTTCCAAATAATTGAGCTACTCCGAAATCAGAATGTGTTGGCTGTACGCAGCAGGGAGACCAGTGAAAACTGAAAACATAGTTATTGGCCCTTTCTCCTGCCTTTAAAAAAAAAATCTTCCAATACATTTTTCTCCTTTGACTTTGAGCTCCTCTTAAACTCTGAATGTGTTAGCTGTTCACACCAGGGAGACCAATGAAAACTAAAAACCAGACACATACGTACCTTACCCATTATGGCCATATGGCCTGGGAATGTAGAAGAAGAAGAAGAAGTTTTACACCATTTTTAGAACAACACAAATTTGTTGACGTAAGGCGTGTGCAGATTGGTTTCATCAACTGTTTTTGCTGCTTCCATCTATTGACATCTCTTTTCAGCATTGTAGCATCATCGGGATCCCTTACTATGTTTCAAATACTATAGTTCTGATTGTCTGACCTTGGAAGCATGAGCTCCCAGTCCAAACCTCCATCAGTATTTCAGCCATAGAGATCAGTGCTTTCATTTATCTGTTTGCAGAATTCTCTCTTTAATAGATAGACGCAGGGCTGCCTACCGTCCCCCCTGAGGCCTATTTGTCCCTGGATACAGTTAAAAAGGGAGCACCCTGTCCCTGGAATCCACTTTTCTGTCTTGTGTCCCTGGAAACTGAGAAAACTCTAATGAGACATGTTTATCTTTCTGAAAAACCATACAAGCCCAAACAATGGACGCACCCCACAAACACTACACACAAAGCAAGGCGCACGCCCGTGCAGACACAGCCAGACAATGGACGCACCCCACAAACACTACACACAAAGCAAGGCGCACACCCGTGCAGACACAGCCAGACAATGGACGCACCCCACAAACACTACACACAAAGCAAGGCGCACGCCCGTGCAAAGACAGCCAGACATGCAGACGCACACACACAGGGATGCCTACCGTCCCCCCTAAGAGGTGTTTGTTCCTGGAAACAGTCAAAAATGTCACCCTGTCCCTGGAATCCACTTTTCTGTTTAGTGTCCCTGGAAACCTGGCAGAATCGAAATTTTGAATAGTTCTCACTTGTCTTGTTAGCTGGCCTTACTATTGAACACAGGAACTCCCAAAACAATAGATAGTTTGAATTTTTCTTAACAGACATGCTGCACGTAGGTTACTGAACACCAAAGGATCTTGAATATATATATAGCAGTAAGTTGGCACTAAAAAGCATAAAAAAATACTATCCAAAATATCCAGTTGCAGAAATTTTGCTAAATCACAAAATATATTTCATGACGCCTGATGCTTGTCCCTGGAAATAAGTCTGTGTCCCTGATTTTTAAGCAGTTTGTCCCTGGAAATAAGTCTGTGTCCCTGATTTTTAAGCAGTTTGTCCCTGGAAATAAGTCTGTCCCTGGTTTTTAAGCAGTGTGTCCCTGGAAATAAGTCTCTGTCCCTGGTTTTAAGCAGTGTGTCCCTGAAAACTGCAACAGGGGGTAGGCAGCCCTGTAGATATTTAAGTTTGAAAGATGACTGGTGGTCAAGGGTTTAGTCCATCCAGTTATGCCACATTTTTCTGACTATAAATTGTATAAAACAATACTTGTTTTTGCCCAGACTGAGACCCCTGTGTCTTAATATATGACTAATACCATACAACCTTCGTACTATAGCACACCAACAAGCCAGGTGCCTTAATATATGACTAATACCATACAACCTTCGTACTATAGCGCACCAACAAGCCAGGTGCCTTAATATATGACTAATACCATACAACCTTCGTACTATAGCGCACCAACAAGCCAGGTGCCTTAATATATGACTAATACCATACAACCTTCGTACTATAGCGCACCAACAAGCCAGGTGCCTTAATATATGACTAATACCATACAACCTTCGTACAATAGCGCACCAACAAGCCAGGTGCCTTAATATATGACTAATACCATACAACCTTCGTACAATAGCGCACCAACAAGACAGGTGCCTTAATATATGACTAATACCATACAACCTTCGTACAATAGCGCACCAACAAGCCAGGTGCCTTAATATATGACTAATAACATACAACCTTCGTACAATAGCGCACCAACAAGCCAGGTGCCTTAATATATGACTAATACCATACAACCTTCGTACTATAGCGCACCAACAAGACAGGTGCCTTAATATATGACTAATAACATACAACCTTCGTACAATAGCGCACCAACAAGACAGGTGCCTTAATATATGACTAATACCATACAACCTTCGTACAATAGCGCACCAACAAGCCAGGTGCCTTAATATATGACTAATACCATACAACCTTCGTACTATAGCGCACCAACAAGCCAGGTGCCTTAATATATGACTAATAACATACAACCTTCGTACAATAGCGCACCAACAAGACAGGTGCCTTAATATATGACTAATAACATACAACCTTCGTACAATAGCGCACCAACAAGCCAGGTGCCTTAATATATGACTAATACCATACAACCTTCGTACTATAGCGCACCAACAAGCCAGGTGCCTTAATATATGACTAATACCATACAACCTTCGTACAATAGCGCACCAACAAGCCAGGTGCCTTAATATATGACTAATACCATACAACCTTCGTACAATAGCGCACCAACAAGCCAGGTGCCTTAATATATGACTAATACCATACAACCTTCGTACAATAGCGCACCAACAAGCCAGGTGCCTTAATATATGACTAATACCATACAACCTTCGTACAATAGCGCACCAACAAGACAGGTGCCTTAATATATGACTAATACCATACAACCTTCGTACTATAGCGCACCAACAAGCCAGGTGCCTTAATATATGACTAATACCATACAACCTTCGTACAATAGCGCACCAACAAGCCAGGTGCCTTAATATATGACTAATACCATACAACCTTCGTACTATAGCGCACCAACAAGCCAGGTGCCTTAATATATGACTAATACCATACAACCTTCGTACTATAGCACACCAACAAGCCAGGTGCCTTAATATATGACTAATATGACTAATACCATACAACCTTCGTACAATAGCGCACCAACAAGCCAGGTGCCTTAATATATGACTAATACCATACAACCTTCGTACTATAGCGTACCAACAAGACAGGTGCCTTAATATATGACTAATACCATACAACCTTCGTACTATAGCGCACCAACAAGCCAGGTGCCTTAATATATGACTAATACCATACAACCTTCGTACAATAGCGCACCAACAAGACAGGTGCCTTAATATATGACTAATACCATACAACCTTCGTACTATAGCGCACCAACAAGCCAGGACTACTTTCCCCCAACGGTTCGCCGTCTGCCTTTGTCCAGGGTGTTTTATTAAGGAATAAACTTTCCAGTAAAACGATACACGTTCCCTTCTACAACTGAACAACACTCACAAACAATGGGGTGACAATTGGCGTAACAATGTCAATGGGGTGACAATGGGGTGACCACAGGCATACTAAATGTAGAACACAATACAGATAAAATCAATCGAATTAAAATGCATTACAATGGTTGCACGAACATGATGTCAAGTCTGAAGAGGTAAGGGGGTGGGGGGAGAAGGAGAGGGAGGGAGAGAGAGAGGCAGACAGGCAGACAGACAAGGAAGTAAAAGAGACAGCGATACAGAAAGGCAGAGAGAGAGAGAGAGGGGTGGGGGATGGGGAAGAGGCTCCACTCTCTTTCTCTTCTCTTCTCTTGCCTTTAGGTCTGTTTCTGCTGTATACCATTTATGTCAAACGTGTGTGTTCGCTTTGTATTGCATTTTTGTTTGAATGCGTTATGAATGCTAACGTGTGTGTGCGCTTTGATTTGATTTCTATCCAGATTCAGCGCTGTATAAATACTGTATGTTGTTGTTGTTGAAGAGAGAGAGAGGTAGGAGAAGGAGAGGGAGAAAGGAATAGAAAGAGAGAGGCGCTGACTAATAACATAGTAGGGAAGCATAGTATAGTATAGTAACGGGGGGTGTGCCTTATAAAACATAGTGAGCCTGTTAAGTTCTAGTCCAAAAAATACAGGTTCTTTTTTTCTCTTTGTTGTTGTCAGGTGTTTAGAGTTATCCCCACAAAACCTGCAGGCATGGCAGGCACTGGCGGTTAGCTACACCAATGAGTCGTTGGGGTCGCGGGCCTGTCACGCTCTGAGGGCCTGGCTCAGGCACAACCCCAGGTATTCCAACCTGCTGCCGCCGGAAGATAAGGAAAAACCCCTCACTTCGTCTTTCATGACTTCGTGAGTAACCATGTGTGTGTATATGTGTGTGTGTGTGTGTGATGCATGCATGTGTGTGTGTGTGTGTGTGTGTGATATGCATGCATGTAAGTATGTGTGTGTAATGCATGCATGTAAGTATGTGTGTCTGTGTGTGTTTGGGGGGGCCTGGCTAAGATATTCTAAACTATTCTAACTATTACCGCCGGAAGATAAGGAGAAATCGGTCACTTCTTCTTTTGTGACATTGTGTGTCTTTGAGACTGTGTGTGTGTGTGTTTGTTTGAAGCGTGTGTGTGTGTTTGTGATAGGTGTGTGTGTCAAAGTCAAAATCAAAGTCAGAAATACTTTATTATCTCATTAGGAGAAATTACAGTCTGTTCTCGTACAAGCACAACACAAACAAGAAAATGTGTGTGTGTGTCATCTGTATCTATGTATCTGTGTGCGTGTACATGCATGACGCATGTGTGTGTGTGAGTGTCCATGTGCAGGGAATGATCTGAGGGGGGTTTCCATGGTTTCTGGACACCCCCCCCCCTTCGCCCAAAGCATGTACCTCATACAAGGGTAAAAAGTAAGAAAGTAGCTCAATTTTTGCTTTAATAATAACAAAATTGCAACATTTTCCAGGGCTTTGCCCCCTCTACACATTAACCCAGGACCTATGCAGCTCCCTGGACTCCCCTCGGAACCCCCCCCCCCCTTACGAATCACTTAGTCCGCCCCTGCATGCGTGTTTGGGGGTTGGCTAAGATACGGTCCCAAATAGTCCAAACTGTTATCTCCAGAAGATAAGGAAAAACCTGTCACTTTTATTACTTTTTTTCATGTGAGAATGAATGAATGAATTTTATTTATAGAGGGTAATAGAGTAAGCAATAACATGCTTTTTTGCATCCAGCCCTCTGGACAAAATCTTTAACATTCACAAATTGAGAAGTGCACAAACATATGACAAAATCAATCTTAATCATACTTTATATGCTCATTAAAATGTATTTTGAAAAAAACCCATGCACATAATAAGTCAAACATAGTATTACTTTACCTACTCATCTTAGCATGCACAATTTAAAATGTAAATACATGTACCCATGGCAACATCAAACCTATTCCTACATTACATTATTCATTTTTAACATGCACAAATTAAGAGGTAAACGCACACACATGACAAAAAGCAGACCTAGTCATATTGTTGGCATGCGAATACACATATTGAAAAGTAAATACATACACATGATGAAATCAAACCTAAACCTACTTTATATACACATATTTAACATGCACATAAATAAAACTTAGCCTATGCTCATTACAAAATCAAGACTGATCCTACTTTACATACTCGTCTTTAACATATACACAATTTAAATTTAAGCCTATGCACATAATAAAATCAAGCCTAAGCCCACATTACATACTAATCTTTAAAATGCATCAATCGAAAATGTAGGCACACACATGACAAAATAACACCAAATCCTGTTCTACATACTCATCTTTAACATGCATCAATCGAAAATGTAGGCACACACATGACAAAATAACACCAAATCCTGTTCTACATACTCATCTTTAACATGCATCAATGGAAAATGTAGGCACACACATGACAAAATAACACCAAATCCTGTTCTACATACTCATCTTTAACATGCATCAATGGAAAATGTAGGCACACACATGACAAAATAACACCAAATCCTGTTCTACATACTCATCTTTAACATGCATCAATCGAAAATGTAGGCACACACATGACAAAATAACACCAAATCCTGTTCTACATACTCATCTTTAACATGCATCAATCGAAAATGTAGGCACATACACATGACAAAATAAAACCAAATCCTGTTCTACATACTCATCTTTAACATGCATCAATAAAAAATGTAGGCACACACATGACAAAATAACACCAAATCCTGTTCTACATACTCATCTTTAACATGCATCAATCGAAAATGTAGGCACACACATGACAAAATAACACCAAATCCTGTTCTACATACTCATCTTTAACATGCATCAATCGAAAATGTAGGCACACACATGACAAAATAACACCAAATCCTGTTCTACATACTCATCTTTAACATGCATCAATGGAAAATGTAGGCACACACATGACAAAATAACACCAAATCCTGTTCTACATACTCATCTTTAACATGCATCAATGGAAAATGTAGGCACACACATGACAAAATAACACCAAATCCTGTTCTACATACTCATCTTTAACATGCATCAATGGAAAATGTAGGCACACACATGACAAAATAACACCAAATCCTGTTCTACATACTCATCTTTAACATGCACTCATTTTGGATTAAACACATATACATAACAAAATCAAACCTAATCCTATTTGAGAGAGAGAGAGAGAGAGAGAGAGAGAGAGAGAGAGAGAGAGAGGGGTATAATATGTTGATGTTTTATAGTTTTGGAGAGAGAGACTCACAGAGAGATTTAAAATGATTTAAAAGTCAGAAAATCATTTTGTTTAGGAAAAGACTTTTGTGTATATACTGCAGAACTTTATGCAATTCTAATGGCACTATCCTGGATAGCTGATATGGATATTGCAATTTATAGTATTTTACTTTGTGTTGACTCGAAATCTGTTCTTTATAGTTTACAAAACTGGAATGCAAACACCAGAAGAGATTTAATTTTTGATGTAAAATATCTAATACATTCTATTATATTTAACGGAATTAACGTAGAATTTTGCTGGATTCCATCACACTGTGGTATCATTGGGAATGAACTAGCTGATAAATTAGCGAAAGAAGGTGCTAGTAGAAAATCTTCAGATTGTTCAATAAAACTAGAAAAACACGAAATAAATTCAATGTTAGAAAATAGTATATATAATGAAAAGCTTCCTTCAAAATCTAAGATATTATTATGTTCAAGATCTTTATCTAGCCTTATCTACAAAATTCGATTGAACTCGTGGAGGATCAAATTTTCTAAAGATGTAGAATGCGATTGTGGTCTCCCAATATCAGTTCAACACATTATTTTAGAATGTCCATTATTATCATTGTTATGCAAACTATCTGGGATACAAGTTGCACAAATTGGAACTTTAAAAGATGTAGTTTACAGTCATGAAATGATCAAAATTGCTACAGTCATATCCAGCTCTGGAATTGCAAGATTACTTTAGTTCATGAGTTAATTAACTTTAATTTTGTTTTCTTTTTCACTTTTTTATTTATTTGTTGTTATTAATTTGTTAGGGATTTGTTGCACACGCACTCATATTCACATATACACACGCGCGCGCGCGCACACGCACACGCACTTTTTTCCCCCCCCCCCCCCCCCAGTCTAATATCACCATTGTGTGAACAGACTTTAAATTAAATCAATCAAATCAAATCAACTCACAGAGAGAGAAAGAGTGTGTGTATGTTTACAATAACCAGGCATCAGAATTGTCAGAGGATTCAGACTTTCTGACAGAGGGTTGGCTTCTTGTCAGAGGTTTTGCCTTTTTATTCAGTGTTATCTTTTCGGTTAATTCTCTAACTTTATTAAAAAAAAATATATATAACTCAATTTAACGTAATGTCCCATATGGCTTTGGCCGGGAGAAGGTAAAACAAACTTTTGCTTGCTTGCTTTCTGTTAAATAGCATTTTAAGGTGATTTATCACTTTATTCAGCCTTTGGGGAAACTGATTTCAGTGTTGTCCCTCTTCAGTCTGGGGCCTTGATGCCCCTTTGACCGCGGTTTTCAGAGGATTGGACTTCAGACTGTTCTGATGCCTGTTACATGCTGATGCTCTCTCCCTCTCCCATGACCTAGTGCTATCCTACATTGCTGTACATTTCCTCAAGCTAATCAGCCCAGAAAGAATGAATGGCCGACGTCTCCAGCCATGCATCCATAGTTGTCCTTGCTAAATGAAGACAGCTATTTCGATGTATTTCCAGCTTGATTTAGCTGACAGTTGATTTGTAAAAGGTGATTAGACAAACGTTGACATAGACGAATTGATGGCCAAGCTGTCCAGTCTTTGTTCTGCTATACAGTGGAACCTCCCTTATAAGACCCCCTCCCACTTAAGACCTACTTCTCTGAGACATTGCCCTTTGTAAGTATTAAAATTACCTCCCTTATACAACTCCATGGGTGCAACTTTTCCTGGTTTACAAGGATTTCTTGTTTTTGAATTTTACCAGAAAAGGAAGTTCCTTTTAAAAACATTTTTTGTCAAACAAGATCTTTGTGTGTCTACTGTATTTTTCAAACACTTTAGAATAAGCATTTGTATAAATTGTGGAAAAAGCAAACTAAAATACCTTCATAAATCAATGTTTGCTTCAGCTGCAGGGGGACATTACCCCTGGACCCCGGCCTTTCGTTTTTTTTCATTTTGTGTAGTTGCACCCATGCAACTCCAATTTAAGACCTCACATTTTGGATGGTGTTTGAAGGTCTTCTAAGGGAGGTTCCACTGTGTTCTATGGTGTTTGAAGGTCTTCTAAGGGAGGTTCCACTGTGTTCTATGGTGTTTGAAGGTCTTCTAAAGGAGGTTCCACTGTGTTCTATGGTGTTTGAAGGTCTTCTAAAGGAGGTTCCACTGTGTTCTATGGTGTTTGAAGGTCTTCTAAAGGAGGTTCCACTGTGTTCTATGGTGTTTGAAGGTCTTCTAAAGGAGGTTCCACTGTGTTCTATGGTGTTTGAAGGTCTTCTAAGGGAGGTTCCACTGTGTTCTATGGTGTTTGATGGTCTTCTAAAGGAGGTTCCACTGTGTTCTATGGTGTTTGAAGGTCTTCTAAGGGAGGTTCCACTGTGTTCTATGGTGTTTGAAGGTCTTCTAAAGGAGGTTCCACTGTGTTCTATGGTGTTTGAAGGTCTTCTAAAGGAGGTTCCACTGTGTTCTATGGTGTTTGAAGGTCTTCTAAAGGAGGTTTCACTGTGTTCTATGGTTGTGTTTAAGCGTTGTTGCAAGAGACATAGTCATTCTGTTTTTTTGGGCTGGGTCTTTGGGGTTCTTTTGCGCGCTATTTATGCGGGTGGGCGTAGAATCGGGCACACGCTTTTTGTTCACTGGTTGTGTCTGGGCACTGCTATGCCGTTGGATCTTATCGGCTTGGGCACATTTGAACGTTTCACTTGGATAATGTAAACCTATTTTGTTCTTGCGTTTCTTTTGGCTTTCAGTATATATGTTGTTTTTTGATAACCTTGTATATATTGAAATATGTTGTCATTAATTTTGTCTTTATTTTCATGCCCCACGCACTAGCTAAATTCTTCTTGTTGAAGCCATTGAAAATGATTGATTGATTAAGCACGAAATAATGTCTTTTATTTTGCCCTTTTGGGGGCGTTACAGCTGATGTTGTTTTGTTTGTTTAAATCGTTCGTCCCTTTTCCTTGTTAGCATGTTGTCTGTTTACAGGACAGAGTATGAAGAGGTTCGTGATCTGTATCTATCAGCTGTGCAAAACGCCACACCCCAAGACCCCATTGATGCTGATGTACAGGTCTGTGTCTGTGTGTCAAGTCAAGTCAAGTCAAAATCATCTTTATTGAGGGTTAAAGAATAAGCTAACAAAGCTTTTTTTCATCCTGCCCTCATAACAAAAAATACACATCAATCAAAAATCAATGAACTTAACATATTTACAGGAACACAAAACAGAAAACATTATGATCAGTATAATGAAAGAAAAAAACAACAACAAAGAACCAAACAGAAGAGAGAGAAGGGAATAGGGAGGAAGAGAGAGGGAGAGAAAGCTGGGGGAGGAAACACTCACATACACACATGCGCGCGTGTGCGCATATACACACACACACATACGCTCACTCACACACACACACTCACTCACACACTCACACACACACACACACACACACACACACACACACACACACACACACACACACACACACACACACACACACACACACACACACACACACACACACACACACACACACACACACACACACACACACACACACACACACACTCACACACACACACACACACACACACACACACCTGCACACACAATTGGAAAACAAAACAAAAAACAGAAGGAAAGGGAAGATAGAAGGAAGAAAAGAATATTTCCAGACATAAGAACAAACAATGCATATATACATCTCAATAATGCCAGATTACAATTTATCAACCAGGTGCTTCTTTAAAGCTTTTTTAAAAGCTGGTTTAGATGGACATGATTTCAAGAATGATGGCAAGTTGTTCCATGTGTTTCCCCCAGAGTATGTCAAGCTGGATTTGAACAGATCGTTATGGGGCTTAGGAAATGAAAGCTTATGAGTATGTCGATTTTCATTTAATGTAAAGGAACTTATTATTTTATTTGGGGCTGTTCCGTTTACGATGTTGTACATACATAGGCATTTGTTTAAGAAAAGTCTTTCTTTAAACGGAAGGATGTTTAGTTGTTTATAGTCAATTATTGTCAAACTAGTAGACTTAAGTAGGACAAGCTTTAAAGCTCTTTTGTGTAAGCGAGTTATGTATTTTAGATTATTTTCACTAGCACTATCCCATAACGTGGATGCGTAATTTATAAGAGGTAAGATGTGTGCATGAAAAAAGAGTTTTCTTGAATGAAGGTCTAAGAAATTCTTTATTTTTGATAACTGGTAAATTCTTTTAGAGATACGCTTACCGAGGTCATTAATGTGATCACTCCACGATACGTCCTTATCAATGATAACCCCTAACACTTTATGGGAGGAAACTTCTTCAATTATTTTATCTTTGACATACAATGGAGGAAACACAGAGTTCATCTTCTTTCGCTTTTGACGTGTGGTTATATACATACATTTTGTTTTTTGTGCATTAAGAGACATGTGGTTCAATTCTGTCCACTCAGTTAGCTTATTAACATTGGTCTGCAGATTGTCTACTAATTCAAAAGGACTGGCACTGTTAGATTGCAATGAAGTGTCATCAGCAAACATTTCACAACAGCATTTAATGTACAAAGGCAAGTCGTTAATGTAGATTGAAAATAGAAGTGGCCCCAAGACTGATCCCTGGGGAACACCAAACTTTATCGGGAGTAACTTTGACCTTACAGAATTGATTTCAACCAGCTGTTGTCGATCAGTAAGAAACGACGCAATGAAACACAAAGCACTGCTAGATATGTTGTAATGAGTAAGTTTTTTTAATTAAAAGTGAATGGTTGATAACATCAAACGCTTTAGCAAAATCTATGAATAAAGCACCTGTAAATTCGTTGTTATTGATATTTGAAAGACATCTATCTACTAGTTGTATAAGAGCAGTATGGCAGGAGTGATTTTGTCTAAAACCAGACTGATTTTCATTTATTAAATCGTAATGATTCAAATGAGAATTCAAATGTTTTTGGATGTGCTTTTCAAGTGGTTTAGACAATATACTTAATATTGATATAGGTCTGTAGTTAGCTGGATTTGATCGATCACCGCTTTTATGTAATGGTATAACTTTTGCTTGCTTGAATTTTAGAGGAAACTGTTTTTTATCAATGCATAAGTTATATATGTAAGTGAGAGTGTCTGCTATAGCAAATGAAGCGGTTTTCAGTATTTTCCCATCCATTCCATCTAAATCGCGACTCCCTGACTGTTTTAAATGTAAGAGTTCGAACAGTACTTCATTGACTGAAATGGGCGGAATGGTGAAGGTTGAAGTAATGTTCTTTGATCGACAGAATTCTTGCAGAACTGATAAATCGTTTTGGTTGGATTTGTCATTTAAAATTATGTTGTTAGCAACGTTAGTAAAATGAAGGTTAATGTCATCAGGTGATATTTCGTTTATTGGATTGTGATTGTTGGAGTTAGCATTAGTTAACATGTTAATGGCTTTCCAGACCAATTTTTGATTTTGTGATGAACAAATTAAATTTTGAAAATATTTTGTTTTTGCTTTGCGTTTCATTGAGTTTACTTTGTTTGTTTGTTGCTGCAATTTTTCCTTATCCTTGGACAACAGTAAACTTTCTCTTTTATATCTTTCATCATCAATTTCTTTTGTTATCCAAGGTGGTTTAATAGAATGTTTTACTCTTTTCTTTTTAAAAGGGGCATGTTTATCGTATACAGAAATAAACGTACGGGTCCAGTAATCAACTGCATCATCAGGGTCTCTTATTTGATAAACAAAATCTAGTCCGGAATTTAATAGATCACTTATAAAAGTAGTTTCGTCGAAGTTAGTGAAACATCTGTAAACAATTTCCTTGTGCCCTGGCTTTGGAATTTTGACACCTTTTTTATTCCATGTTACACAAATAGAGCAGTGGTCGCTACAACCAGTTTGTACTGAACATGATTCAAGTATATTAGATTTTGTATTTACATAAATGTGGTCAATTAACGTAGCTGTTTTGGCTGTGCCACTGTGTGTGCATGTGTGTGTCTGTGTGTGCCACTATGTGTGTGTGTGTGTATGTCTGTGGCCTGTATCTATCAGCTGTGCAAAACGCCACACCCCAACACCCCATTGATGCTGATGTACAGGTCTGTGTCTCTGTGTGCCACTGTGTGTGTCTGTGTGTGACCTGTATCTATCATCAATGCAGAACGCCACACCCCAAGGCCCCATTGATGCTGATGTACAGGTCTGTGTGTGTGTGTGCCACTGTGTCTGTGTGTGTCTGTGTGTGTGTGTGTGTGTGTGTGTGTGTGTGTGTGTGTGTGTGTGTGTGTGTGTGTGTGTGTGTGTGCCACTGTGTCTGTGTGTGTGTGCCACTGTGTCTGTGTGTGTGTGTGTGTGTGTGTGTGTGTGTGTGCCACTGTGTCTGTGTGTGTGTGCCACTGTGTCTGTGTGTGTGCGCCACTGTGTGTGTGTGTGTGTGTGTGTGTGCCACTGTGTGTGTGTGCCACTGTGTCTGTGTGTGTGTGCCACTGTGTGTGTGTGTGTGTGTGTGTGCCACTGTGTGTGTGTGTTTCTGTGTGTATGTGTGTTTTGGTATTGGAACTGGTATTGCTTCTCTAGTCATAGAGACAAGTTTCTGTTGTTAAAATCAGGCTGCTCCCACTGCAAGGAGAGCTTGTCACCACAAGTGCAGCGTCACCCTTTTTTTTGTTTTGCCTGCAGGCTTCCTGTGTGTATGAGAGACTGCATGGGAAAGGGGGGGGGGGGGGGGGGGGTACATTTTGACCTCCTTCTTCTATGTTCCCAGGCCATAAGGCCATAATGGGTAAAGTATGCATGTGTCTGGTTTTCAGTTCTCACTGGTCTCCCTGCTGCACACAGCCGACACATTCCGATTTTGGAGGAGCTCAAAGGACAGCATTATTTGGAAAATGGTTTTAAGGCAGGAGAGTGGGCCAATAAGTCAGAAAGGTAGTAGATGATAGAAAGCAAAATGGAAAAGGCCGAGTTAAAGAAAGTGACAAATTAGAGGAAGTTACAAGCACAGAATTTCCAGAAGGTGGGGGAACTATTTGCACAAAAGACACACACAAACACACACACACACACACACACACACACACACACACACCGGTATCCCCACAAGGATACTTTTGACCAAATGACAAATCCCTTGTAGCGAAAAAGA
Source organism: Phymorhynchus buccinoides (assembly GCA_017654935.2). NCBI lineage: Eukaryota > Metazoa > Mollusca > Gastropoda > Neogastropoda > Raphitomidae > Phymorhynchus > Phymorhynchus buccinoides. The sequence goes on along the minus strand of CM065705.1, from coordinate 41,144,626 downwards.
CAACAACAACAAAAACCCTCCTGTTGCCACTGGGATCTTTAACGTGTGTTGTGTGGTTTCGGAGTAACCTGGGAGTTCTGTTCAACCTGAGTCAGGAGTACAACAAGGCTGTGGACTGTTGCCACTGGGATCTTTAACGTGTGTTGTGTGGTTTCAGAGTAACCTGGGAGTTCTGTTGAACCTCAGTAGGGAGTACAACAAGGCTGTGGACTGTTGCCACTGGGATCTTTAACGTGTGTTGTGTGGTTTCAGAGTAACCTGGGAGTTCTGTTCAACCTCAGTGAGGAGTACAACAAGGCTGTGGACTGTTGCCACTGGGATCTTTAACGTGTGTTGTGTGGTTTCAGAGTAACCTGGGAGTTCTGTTCAACCTGAGTCAGGAGTACAACAAGGCTGTGTGGACTGTTGCCACTGGGATCTTTAACGTGTGTTGTGTGGTTTCAGAGTAACCTGGGAGTTCTGTTCAACCTGAGTCAGGAGTACAACAAGGCTGTGGACTGTTGCCACTGGGATCTTTGACGTGTGTTGTGTGGTTTCAGAGTAACCTGGGAGTTCTGTTCAACCTCAGTGGAGAGTACAACAAGGCTGTCGACTGTTTCCAAGCTGCCCTGCAGGCTAGACCAAAGGTATAGACATTATTTCCCCTTCATTTGTCTGATAAACGGTCTGGAGAAAGTATAGTTAAAAGCAAGCATGTAAAAGTGTTTTCGCCATCAACAATAAACTCAATAGTAAAAAAAGCGGCTTGCTTTAGCAGGGCATATAATAAAGTATCTTGTATAAACTCACCCCTGTGCACGAAGTTGGTCCAAAAATGGGGGGTGGGCGTTTATTAGGTAAGTACCCTTTTGCAAGTTACAGTAATGTCCCGTATGGCTTCGGCCGAGAGGACGTCAAACTTTAACTTCGATGCATGAAATCAGTCCAAATTTGGGGGGTGAGTGTTTATTCGGTAAGTACCCCTTTGCTTGACTATTTTCTCAAAAATCTGGGTGGGCTTTTACAAGGTCAACACATGACTGTATTCTGTGTGTGTGTGTGTGAGAGAGGTTGTGTGTATGTATGGTATGTTATCCCTGCTGGAAAACGATGGAGAGCAAGAAGAATCCCTCTGCTGTGTGAGAGTGGTTGTGTGTATGTATGGTATGTTATCCCTGCTGGAAAACGATGGAGAGCAAGACGAATCCCTCTGCTGTGTGAGAGTGGTTGTGTGTATGTATGGTATGTTATCCCTGCTGGAAAACGATGGAGAGCAAGACGAATCCCTCTGCTGTGTGAGAGTGGTTGTGTGTATGTATGGTATGTTATCCCTGCTGGAAAACGATGGAGAGCAAGACGAATCCCTCTGCTGTGTGAGAGTGGTTGTGTGTATGTATGGTATGTTATCCCTGCTGGAAAACGATGGAGAGCAAGACGAATCCCTCTGCTGTGTGAGAGTGGTTGTGTGTATGTATGGTATGTTATCCCTGCTGGAAAACGATGGAGAGCAAGACGAATCCCTCTGCTGTGTGAGAGTGGTTGTGTGTATGTATGGTATGTTATCCCTGCTGGAAAACGATGGAGAGCAAGACGAATCCCTCTGCTGTGTGAGACAGAGGAACAGACAGCACGAGGGTCCTTCACTGGAGGTGCTACCACAGCATTCTTATTATGCCCCTGTGGCCGGCTTGAGCCTGTTTTCTACACTATTGGAATGTCAGGGTACAGCTTCGTCTGCCATGAAGACCAGGACTCTAACGAAGGGAAATGTGCTCTGGCTCTAGTGCTGCAGCCAATGGGATTGGTTGGCCTTCGGGGACCTTCCACAATGCCGGCTGTCCTTGCATCCCTTTGGCTGAGAGAGTGGGGATGCACCCTGGGCAAGGCTTCTCCACTATGAACAAATTGTAGCCCAGCCTGCCGGAATAGCAGCTGCCCCCTCTGCTATCTGGCCGTCATTGTGGGAAACGACAGATTGGCTTGCTTGATGTGTACTGCTCTTTTCTGGAAGACGTTGGTTCCATGGGAGAAAAGAGTTCCCATTTCTCATTATTATAGCTGTTTGCAGCGAAAGTTCTCGTGGCTGAAAGAGTGAAGATGCCCCCTGGGCAAGGCATATCCATGGGTGACAGTAGGTCAGGCATGCTCCTGAAATCAGGATGGATTGAGAAAGCTGATAGTCTTCAGGATTGGCCATCTTGTCATCCGGATCCACGGTAAAATCTAACGTTTTTTGCAAAATTGATGGCAGATTAAAACAAGATGATAGACATGTAGTTCTAACACCACCCCCACCCATCCTGTAAACACAGACACACATTGATGGCAGATTAGAACAAGATGATGTACATGTAGTTCTAACACCACCCCCACCCATCCTGTGTACACAGACACACATTGATGGCAGATCAAAACAAGATGATAGACATGTAGTTCTAACACCACCCCCACCCATCCTGTGTACACAGACACACATTGATGGCAGATCAAAACAAGATGATAGACATGCAAGTTCTAACACCACCCCCACCCATCCTGTGTACACAGACACACATTGATGGCAGATCAAAACAAGATGATAGACATGTAGTTCTAACACCACCCCCACCCATCCTGTGTACACAGACACACATTGATGGCAGATTAAAACAAGATGATAGACATGTAGTTCTAACACTGTCCCCACCCATCCTGTAAACACAGACACACATTGATGGCAGATTAGAACAAGATGATGTACATGTAGTTCTAACACCACCCCCACCCATCCTGTATACACAGACACACATTGATGGCAGATCAAAACAAGATGATGTACATGTAGTTCTAACACCACCCCCACCCATCCTGTATACACAGACACACATTGATGGCAGATCAAAACAAGATGATGTACATGTAGTTCTAACACCACCCCCACCCATCCTGTATACACACACACGCACTGGAAATTATTTCTAATGCGGTCACCACTTCAGCAGTTCATTCAGAGAACACTGAAACATGTCATTTGAGGATGGAGAGAATGTTTTACTTTCACCCCTGCATCTCCAACATAAACCAAATCCTGCTTGGCTTCCTAGAATAGCCATTGCCTCCTAGAGGCGATTTTTCTAACACAGCTAATTTGCATAAACATCAGACAAGAAGAAGGTTTATTGGTTTACTGGTCAACAATGAAAGTTTTGTTGGAAGTTCAGTCGATGCAATTCTTCTTTTTCTTCTTCATCGGTTGCTCAGTTTCCTGTCAATTATGAGGGCAGATGCGTCATGCTGCCGTTATGTGCCTAACTAAGAAATAGGCCCAGCGTATCCATCTTCGGCTGAAGAGAATCTTTGTAAGAATTTCTTGAAAAAAAGGGCAGGAGAATGGACTGGTTAGGCAGAAAGATAGTAGATGACAGTAAACGAAGGGAAAAGGCAGAGTCAAAGAGAGTGACAGATTAGAGGAAGTTACTAACACAGAACTTCCAGAAGATGGGGGAATTATTTGTATGAAAGATCTCTCGGTATCCCCACTGGGGGGGAGGGGGGGGGGGGGGGGGGACTATTCCAACAAGTGTACTCAAAACATGAGCAAAGGGAGATAATATTTAGAGAGACTGCTGAGAAGGAAAGTTTTATGACTTGGGCCTCATGATATCTCTGCCTGTGTTGCTGAATAGCCGAGAAAATGGAGGGGGAAATGGTGATAAATAAACAAAAAATAGAGCTGTAAACTCACTCTCTCTCTCTCTCTCTCTCTCTCTCTCTCTCTCTCTCTCTCTCTCTCTCTCTCTCTCTCTCTCTCTCTCTCTCTCTCTCTCTCTCTCTCTCTCTCTCTCTCTCTCTCTCTCTCCTGATGCCCTTACTCTGGCCCAGGTCGGAAAGGAGTTTGATGATGATATGTTCAATAGATTAGAAGGTATTCAAATTTTATGTAAATTGGGTTTTGAAGGAAAGGGTAATAGAGGGGAGAATGAAAACTCGTTTGTTCTGAAAGACAAGCATACGCCCTCTAGTTATTATTATTATTATTTTGCGTTTCCAGGACGCCTTGTTGTGGAACAGACTGGGGGCCACGCTGGCTAACGGTGGTCGCAGTGAGGAGGCCATCGACGCCTACCACAATGCATTGCAGCTGTCCCCGGGCTTCATACGGTCACGGTACAACCTGGGCATCGCTTGTGTTAACTTGGGGGCTCACAGGTGTGTTGTTGTTGTTGTTGTTGTTGTTATCCCATCTTCTGGGCCATACACACCCTGGCTTGTCTGGTCGCAGAATCCGGAACCAGCAGTTCACAGGGAGTGAATCTATGTATGATCATCAAGATGCAACCATTATGTCGCCGTCCACATGCAAAAAGAGACGAAACTCAAAGTTGGTCAACTTCGATGTGTTGAACTTACCAGTTGATCTAGACAAGCTGCATATCTAACAAAGCTGTAAAACAACAATTTGCAAAGATAACACAACAATGGTGACAGTAAAGGAACAAAAAATGACGTTATTTGGCCTGAAATGACCAAAATATTGAGTTTTCCATTCCTCATGTGAAGTGACGTCATTTGACTTACATCTCTTTTGCATGCAGCTAAAATCAATTATAAGAATATTTGCCTCTGTTAAAAGAAATAACTTGAAACAAATAGCTCTCTGTGGCAAACTGAAAGGAGCTAGAATGAGGGGAATCAGTGTACTGTGCATGATGCGTGTCTTGAAATGATCGTGTGTATTTTGTTCTGTGTGTATATGAAGCGCATTGTGTTCTAAGTTTACATCATATGTGTCTCATTTTAACTGTGTCTATCGCAGACGTTACCAGTGTCAATTTCTCTTAAAGAGATAATAAAGTTGGTTTGGGTTTGCGTCTGAGTTTGAATTTACAGTCTTTGACTCTGCCTTTTCCCTTTCCTTACTGTCATCTTTCTGCCTAACCGGTCCTTTCTCCTGCCTTTTCCCTGTCCTTACTGTCATCTTTCTGCCTAACCAGTCCTTTCTCCTGCCTTTTCCCTTTCCTTACTGTCATCTTTCTGCCTAACCGGTCCTTTCTCCTGCCTTTTCCCTTTCCTTACTGTCATCTTTCTGCCTAACCGGACCTTTCTCCTGCCTTTTCCCTTTCCTTACTGTCATCTTTCTGCCTAACCGGACCTTTCTCCTGCCTTTTCCCTTTCCTTACTGTCATCTTTCTGCCTAACCGGACCTTTCTCCTGCCTTTTCCCTTTCCTTACTGTCATCTTTCTGCCTAACCGGACCTTTCTCCTGCCTTTTTTGAAGAAATTATAACAAAGATTTTTTTCCAGCCGAAGACGGACATGCCGGGCCTAACTGTTTCTTAGTTAGGCGCATGACGGCAGCATCTGTGCTTATTGACAGGAAGCTGTGTGAGCGTTTGATGAAGAAGAAGAAAGAAGTAAACACTGGTCAAGACTTGAACTCCGAGTGTTTTATGTTTCTACACTCTGTTCACTGGTCAGCCTTCAGTCATGAACAGCTGGCTTGCATTTGACACCTTTTATCTCATTCAAGTTGTTCCAGCCATATATGTGCAGAATTAATACAGTGGAACCTCCCTTATAAGACCTCCCATTATAAGACTCCCTCCCACATAAAACCTACTTCTCTGAGACATTGCCCTTTTTGTAAGTATTAAAATTACCTCCCTTTAAGACCCCTCCTTTATAAGACCTCATTTTGGATGATTTTTGAAGGTCTTATAAGGGAGGTTCCACTGTATGTAGCTGTCAATTTGATGCATTTGCTTCAAGGGAAGTAAATCTGTGTGCACACCATACCTTGGTCACTTCTAAACTCGCTTCTCTCCCTTAGACCACAATTTTGCCTCTGAGTTTGCTTTTGTAGTGGTTTGTTGTGGGGGAAGCCAATTGGTGTGGAGTTTTTCTATGTAAAGTCTATATATAAAATAGTCTGATCTAGCACTTCCCTATGTCTAAGCCTGAAGTAAAAACCCGTAATCTTCTTTCATTTCTCCTTTTGTTTATGTATGTTTGGTTTGTGTGTATGGCTGGAGTGATTTGTGATTTTTTTTTAAGAAATAAAAATTGTTGCGATGCGAATGAGTTAACATCAGTTAATTGTACATAGCTAATCAGCCATCCTTTTTTGCCTCCATTTCCAGAGAGGCGATGGAGCACTTCCTGTCTGCGCTCAGCGTCCAACAGAAGAGCCGCGGCCCCTCGGGGGTGGCCCAGTCCCAGATGTCGGACAACATCTGGTCCACGCTGCGCATGTGTGTGTCGCTCATGTCGCGCCCCGACCTCTACCCTCTGTGCGACGCAAAAAACATCGACCAGCTCTGCAAGGAATTTGCCGTTACCTCGTGACAACAGACGGGGAAAGAATTGTGGGAGAATTATGATATGTGTCCTCCAAGAAATGCGAGAAATGGTGCGTTTCATACAGGAAAGTTTGGAGCATCTTCCGCTGAAAACTGTGCCACAAAAAACCCTCGTGCGTTTCTTTCGAGAAGTGCCGGAACTGGTTTTGCCGAGTATTATTCTTCCAAAGCTGAGTTTGCTGAAAATTTTGCATCATCCAAAGATGGAGTCGCCTCTGTTGAAAATTTGGCGTTGAAAACTGTGTGCGAAAGTGAAAGAGAGGGTGAATTTGGTGTATCAGGGCTGTGTAATCAGATGTCTGAAATGGTCAATAGTTATCAGTCGTTTCACACATTTGGTGATTATCGGTTATCTAGTGATTTAACGGAAAATCGGTGTCATGCTTCATACCAGCACAATCTTCATCATCACAGTCATCATCATAGTCATCTTCATTCCTCTCTTCATAAACAATTAGTTGTCGATTATTCCCAAGCATCAGGAATTTGCAGTTCTTCTTCATCAGCAAATGCTGTGCTCCAGTCTTCAGAATGGAACGATTCTCCAGCTTTTGGCTCCAAAGATGAAGAAAGAAGTAAAGAATTGCAAGAAATTCATGCTTCTGTGGCTAAATCTGTGTGTCGGTCTGCAACATTAAACGATTTTCCAGCTTCCAAATGTTCATCCGCTAAAGAAGTGGGAGAATTAGGGAGAGGTGATTTGGAGAGAGTAGAGTTAGGGAGAGAGGGGGGAGAATCAGGGAGAGAAGGAGAAGTAGAGAGAGAAGACATTTTGGGCAGCGAATTGCGAGGTCCTCACACTGGTGTGAAATACAGTCGAAGTTTGGTTTGCGATTCGAGACGAATGGATGATTCAGGAATGCTTGTAGAAGATTTGCCTGGAGTGTTGCGACTGATTTTCATTTGACTATTTTACGATATTGCTGCCTGATTTGTTGACATGATTGTGATACAGAAGTTGCCATGCTTGATGCGCACAATGTATGCTGCCAACTGTTTTCATTTTTGTTTTAAAATGTAGCAAGAATATTTATCCCTTTGATTACCACATCGTGTAATAATAATAATAATGAACGGACACTTATATAGCGCTTTTTATCGAGCACAAAGCGCTTTACAATCAGCATTGAAACACAGACATACACACGTACACAGACACACACACACACATCAGACACACATGCACGTATGTGCACGCACGCGAGTGAACGCGTTCTTGCACACAGACCCACACATTTCATCAAACACATTCTCACTGAAACACACACACACACACTTACATAAACATACACTTGTACAAACATGCGCGCACACACAGACAAACGCACATGCGCACTCGCTTACACAAACACGCACATGCACTCACGCTCAGACACATACTCGCACACACTCACTCCCCCACTCTCTAGGCGAACACAATCTCTCCTGCACACACATACACATGCAAGCACATATACCCACACAGCACACACAGCACACACCTGCACACCTGCTCGGAAGAGCGGCCGTAGGCGCACGCACACTCACACTCGCGCACACGCTCACAAATGACATACATTGTACAGGCTTGATGCATATTTTTGTGTGCTTAACAACACTGAAGAGGTCAGTTGAAGATGGTGACTCTCAGGTCTTGTTGTTAAGATGATAGACAACAAAAGAGGATGAGGAAAGTGTAGTTTTTGTACGACAGATATTAATGAATGGCTATGCAAATTATTTTGAACTTATAGACATTTTTTTTCTTCTTCAATCCGTTTGAAGAATTCTAACTTTTTTTTCAGTGTTAAAAAGTGGTACAGTGGAACCTCCCTTATAAGACCTTAAAAAATCATCCAAATGAGGTCTTATAAGGGAGGTAATTTTAATGCTTACAAAGAAGGGCAATGTCTCAGAGACGTAGGTCTTATGTGGGAGGGAGTCTTATAAGGGAGGTTCCACTGTAGTACTTGCTTCCATGGTCCCATCTTTTGCTGGTTCATTCAATGTTTAATGGTAGAGTTCATTCAATGTTTAATGGTAGATTTCATTCAATGTTTAATGGTAGATTTCATTCAATGTTTAATGGTAGATTTCATTCAATGTTTACCATTTTTTTTCAAAACGGTAGGTTGCTTCCCGTGAATTTGTTATCATTTTTTGACTTCATGTTTTTAATGTGTTTGTCTCTCTGTCTCTCTCTCTCTTCATTGAAACAACATTCTGTCTATTCCCAGCATTATTAACTATGAAATGGTCATTATTTAGCATCCAAAAGCCAGATAATGTGAGTTTTTGTAAAGGTGAGTTATCACTGGCTGCATAATATACAAATCAGAAACTGGTTTGGGTATGTCAGATTTGAAATATGAATGACGTATTGACTGAAAAAAATGATTCTGTGATGCAATTGGCATTGATTTTTTTGTTGGCATTTGGCATTTTGGGCATATTCTAGTCACACAGACTTATCTCTGTGAAATTCGGGCTGATCTTCCCTGTAGAGCGTGTCACCGCAAGCGCAGCGCCTACCATTTTTTTGGGGGGGTGGGTCATGCCAGGCAGCATGATTTCTCCCTGCTGTTATCGACTTTTAACTGCAGTGGGATTCTTTTACATGTCAGGCTAGTTTTTATGTCCCCATCCGAAGGACTTTATGCATGGCAATTGATGGTGAGAGCTTTTGGACGGTCCCTGATTAGAAGGCTCCCATTTGGATCATTTGATCCGCCAATTCAGGGATACTAGATGATGCATACTGATGAGAATGATAAAATATCGTATGGTGACTCGTTAAAAATGTTATGAACTTGTAATTTATGATGAAATGTGTATCCTGTTGTGATTTTTCTTTTTATACAGTAGAACCTCCCTATAAAGACCTTCCCTATAGACCCTCCCTATAAAGACCTTCCCTGTTAGACCCTCCCTATAAAGACCTTCCTTATTAGACCCTCCCTATTAAAACATTCCCTATTAAGACTCCCTCTCTCTAAGATGTGACCCAAACATTTGTCACGGATTTTCCCCCCTTCCTTTCTGGACTACAGAGTGCAAGGGTGGGAGGTCTTCTGTATAGGTACAGAACTCGGTGCAGCATTTCTGTCTGGATAACACCTCGCCTATTTTTCTCTCCCCCTCTCCAACCCCACCCCCACCCCATCTGTCCCATTCCTTCTTTTTTTATCAGCCCCCTTCCCTTTCTTGCTCCTCGTGCCTGCTGTCCTTGCTCTGCAAACTGTTCACTGAGATACGTTGAGGGAGGGGCTGTAGACTACATCATTGTTTCCCTGATTAGAGTGAGACAAACTGGAGATAACTTGTAACGTTGGGGTCATAAGTTCAGCTGGAGTCAGCATCCAGTCCGCAGACAGCAACAAAAGTTAAAGACCGCTCGTGTCTGGTTAAAGTCGCTCAATTTTATTTTTATTATTTTATTGAGGCCTGTGTGTTGAAGCGGTGCTTAGTGTTGTGGACATGGCAGTTGGTGTGGGTAGTGGGGGACATGTGCTTGTCCGTTTCCATTTGTTACTGCTGAATGCCGTAGCTTCAAGCACTGAGCAACGAAACAGTGACCTTTGGCCAACTGGGGGGGGGGGGGGGGGGGGTTCAAATGCTTGTGGCAAGCTCATTGTAGAGGACATGCTATTATGAGAGAGAGAGAAAGAGAGAGAGAGAGACAGAGAGAGAGAGACACACACAGAGAGAGCCTTGTCTTCCCCTCTCTTGCAATGTTTAAGTCGGGTGACATTTTTGTTTATTTTTTCATTTATTTGTTTGTTCATTCATTCATTTATTGCGGCCATGCTTCAGAAAACCTGAACTTCACAGACGTCTTTGTGACTATAAAGTACCTAATACCTAATGGAAAAAAATAGTTGCATATGCTCTAAAAATAAGCAAACATGTGGCAGGGTACTTGGCAGTGAATGTCTGTGTTTTGATGTAAAGGCGGACTATAAGGCGCACCCCCCCAATTCGACTCAAAATGTGGATTTTGTTCCTCTTTCCTTACCGTCTTGTCAGTCACATGTTAAGGCGCAGGGGTCTCAGTCTGGGGAAAAGCATCACTTTATAGTCCGTAAGATACGGCACATGCTATTTTGTTTGAAGTTTTTGATGATGGGTTTATTTGGTATGTGTAGATGCCAGTTCAAGCTAGCTGTAATGTATGCACTGTCATGTATTATTATGCATAATGTGCTTTGTGATGTGTTATTTTGTGCAGACTGGAAACGAGGAAATGGTAAGTATGGGGGTTAGGCTGGGTGGGGTAGGAAGGAGGGGGGTAGCCTTTTTTTTCTTTCTTTTTTTGCGGGGTGGGGTAGAGGGCAGTTAGGGGAGGGGTAGTGGAGGTCGCGAGATTGGTAAGGTAGGGGGAGGGTGGGGGATTAAGTCCCCGTGCTGGGGAGCTGTGCGCAGTCTACCACCCCCCACACCCCCTGCCCCCTTTCACTCCCTGCCCCTCACCTAGGGCAGATATGTGATAGGTAGGTAGGCAGAGGGTGTTTTTTTGCTTTGTTTTGGGATTGTTGGTTTTTTGTTTTGCTAGGTTTGGAGGGGGGTAGACTATCCCCTCTCTCTCACATAGAATAAATAGAAGATAGATTGGTTGGTAGGTAGGCAGAGGGTGTTTTTTTGCTTTGTTTTGGGATGTGTTGTTGTTATGTTCTGTTATGTTATGAGGGGGGTAGGCTAACGTCCGTTGGGGTTTTGAGTTGAGTGCAACTCATGGTACGATCAGAGGACACTACCCCCCTCTTGTTTAGAGCAGGTAGATAAGATGGGATGTAGATAGGTAGGTAGGTTGGTAAGTAGGCAAGTAACGTGCCCTTGGAAGTCCGGACCAATAGTAAAGCAAGAGCTGCACAGTAACTGATCTTCAACAGTGATGGAACATCCTGGTCTTTTCTGAACAGCTAGGAGGCATTAGTACTGGCTCTGAGTACTGCTGCTGAGGGATTAGTTGACTCCCCACACCAGCTGCCTTATGGAACAGCCTGGTCTTTTCTGAACAGCTAGGAGGCATTAGCACTGGCTCTGAGTACTGCTGCTGAGGGATTAGTTGACTCCCCACACCAGCTGCCTTATGGTACAGCCTGGTCTTTTCTGAACAGCTAGGAGGCATTAGCACTGGCTCTGAGTACTGCTGCTGAGGGATTAGTTGACTCCCCACACCAGCTGCCTTATGGAACATCCTGGTCTTTTCTGAACAGCTAGGAGGCATTAGCACTGGCTCTGAGTACTGCTGCTGAGGGATTAGTTGACTCCCCACACCAGCTGCCTTATGGTACAGCCTGGTCTTTTCTGAACAGCTAGGAGGCATTAGCACTGGCTCTGAGTACTGCTGCTGAGGGATTAGTTGACTCCCCACACCAGCTGCCTTATGGAACAGCCTGGTCTTTTCTGAACAGCTAGGAGGCATTAGCACTGGCTCTGAGTACTGCTGCTGAGGGATTAGTTGACTCTCCCCACACCAGCTGCCTTATGGTACAGCCTGGTCTTTTCTGAACAGCTAGGAGGCATTAGCACTGGCTCTGAGTACTGCTGCCATCAGTTCAGCTAAGTTTGCGTTGATGTAACGACAAAACCATCAACAATTTCAGAGAACAAAAATGATTATAAAGCAAGTCTAGGCAGATGCAGAGAAGACTCGGAGATTGCATTTTTGTCTTAAAAATCAGTTTTAGAATGTTTATAATCCTTTCAAAATTTCAAATCCAGTCCTTTGTAATCTTCAAGCTAGTGTTCAGTTATCTAAACTAACGGTAATCATTAATGCGAGTTGAGTCATTTGTAGGCCATGGACAAATTATTTGTAACTTAAAAGAAACTTGTATAACATGACAACTTTTTTTTCTGTAGGGGTCCAGTGGGTTTAGGGGTAGCTTCTGACAGTTCCACAGATACTTTTTCCCTAGGGGAGCACAGTTAGATTGTTAAGAAATTCATTTTTAACATTTTTTATTTTATTTTTAAATCAGGGGGTGGTTAGTTCAAACCATGTTGATATTAGATCTTTACGCAAATTTTTCAACAGAGGGGTGGTTAGTTGAAATAATAAATTTATGTGAGGGGGGGGGGGGGGGTGGGAGTGCCCTTAGCTGATTGAACCTGGGTGCATCAGAACATGTACAGTTTTGAAGTCCAGCTCTCTATCCACCAGACCAACCAGCTCCCATACCTCTTGATGTGAAAACTAATATATACGATTTAAAATCACAAAATTGAATAAAAACAACCCAACAGTGTAGATGTTTCTTGGATGCTTTATTGAATAGCCAGGTGCGAGAAGCGTGTGCCTGTCCACCTCCAGACCTCTCCCTGCTAAGAGGTCAGATTTCTCCAGGTGTTCATGGGGAGGTTCCACTGTATGGAGTTTGTTCAAACATGAACAAGAGCGGACACACTTCTAAAATGGAGCCAAAAAGTTAAACAGCCTTTTGCATAAGTGTAAAATATTTCAGAGTAATTGGCATATGTATTTTTTTAGTGCGCTTACATGTTCAGGACCTTGCAGAATTATTTTTTAAAAGTGTAAATTTCAGAATTAAAAAGAAAATCAAGTGATTCAAAACCACATTTCCCTGTGGGTCTTTTGTACAAATAGTTCCCCCACCTTCTGGAAGTTCTGTGCTTGTAACGTCCTGTAATCTGTGACTTTTGACTCTGCCTTTTCACACTGCTTTCCGTCATCTATCTTTTTGACTTATTGGCCCATTCGCCTGCCTTTTAAAAAAAAAATCTTCCAAATAATCAAGCTCCACCGACATCAGAATGTGTCGGCTGTACGCAGCGGGGAGACCAGTGAAAAATGAACACATACGTACCTTACACATTATGGCCATATGGCCTGGGAACGCAGAAGAAGAATATTAAGATTATAGCCCTGTCAACAATTAAGGCCATGTCAGGGCTGTCGCCATGTTAAACCTTACCACGTATATAAGAAGTAAATCACATACAGTCCAATGCTTGTATGACATCAGGGTTTCTGATTTTCACCTCTTAAGGGGTACGCTCACCCCCTATTCAGTTACATATTTTCACTCCCAATTTGAAAGGGTCAGAAAACTTGCCAGGAACTCCACCCCACTTTCACACATGCGTTCACACACACATGCACACACTAAAACAAATACTCACGTGCATGCATGCTTTTACAAAACACACTCACTCACACAAGTGTACGCTTAAACAAAGATGCATGCACAAGAACACACATACAAACGCTTGCACACACACACACACACGCACAGAGGGAGCCTAAGAGGACGCCAAAGAAGTGCGTCTTCCAATGAGCAGTGAGCTTTCAACGATCTAGGCCGATATGTCTTTGTGCACAATCTTCCAATGAGCAGTGAGCTTTCAACAATCTAGGCCGATATGTCTTTGTGCACAATCTTCCAATGAGCAGTGAGCTTTCAACGATCTAGGCCGATATGTCTTTGTGCACAATCTTCCAATGAGCAGTGAGCTTTCAACGATCTAGGCCGATATGTCTTTGTGCACAATCTTCTAGAATCTTAGATGTATCGAAGCAGGCGGTTGAAATATATCGTTAGCTTTCTAAAAAGTAATAGCTGTGTTAACGCGCAAGTCGATCTTGAGATTTTAAAGGGTAAATCTCACGCATGGTTTGAGATTCTAGGGGGTGATTTGAGAGTTCTAGTGCGTAAATACGCACAATCTCTACATTTTCAGAAACCCTGGCTTACATTTTCTTAACCTTTCAGAATTATTTTTGTAAATTTCAGAATTAAAACGAAAATCCAATAATTCAAAATCACATACAATCCAGTGTTTGCATGATGTACACATAGTCAGTCACTCAGAGATGAGATTTTCCGTCCATTTGGAGGATTTCCTCTTTTGATGGCCCCAGGGGTCATTGCTTAGTTCACTGTAAATATGTTGAGAACATTTCGATGGCTTAGAGTCAAAACGGACTATCTTTAGATAGTCCATTGACTTATTATTGATGTCATTGCAAAAAACTAAGAACTTGTATTAAAAAAGACTGCAATTAATGTAAAATGGGGATTATGCTTTTCATATGTCTGCAGTCTCTTTTTGAAACAAGTTATTAGTTTTCACAATATGTTCAATAATACGTCAATGGACTATCTGAAGATAGTCCGTTTTGACTCCAAGCCATCGTTATTTTGGGGGAGGGGTGTGTGTTGAAGCGAAAATGTGGTGAAAAACTTGATGCATATTTTGTTCTTAATCGGTTCATTCTATGTCTGTCTGTTTCTGGCTCTGTGTCTCTGTCTCAGAAAATCACTAGCCCTGAGTCAGTGGTCTTCACAATTTCACATTTTTGTTGGTAGGATCAAGTAGATTAAAATTTTAATAATGTTGCTGTCTCAGAGGCAGATTTTTATAGGTTCAAATGCAAAATTTCTTCCTCTTCAGGGGGCTTTGTCCCTGAACCCCATCAGGGGCTTTGTCCCTGAACCCCACCGAGGGTCTGTGCCGGTGTGGCATTCTCAAAATGGATTTGTTCTCAACATGTCTGCGCATGTGCGAAATTCGATCATGATTTACCATCAAATTTTATCTTTTGTGTATTCGACACTAAATTGACCCTAAACCTATCCCTAATTCTTCGCACATGTGCAGACATGTTGAGAACAAATCCATTTTGAGAACGTCATACCAACCTGGACTCCCCCGCCTCTTGATAATCTCATCTCTGGTCACTGGAAACAGTAACAACACTGGGAACATGGAGGTCACTGGTTCAAATCTTAAAATCAAATTAAAAAAAATATGAAGTTACCCTAAGTATACTATTTTTTAAAGACCCCCCACATCACGCGTCACATTCCCTCTTATGCTAGGAAGATTTCTTAAGATTTCTTACCAGCTGAAAGAGAGAAAACACGTGAAAACTGTGAATTTGACACGTGACGTGGTAGGTCTTTAAACATGATAATTTTAGGTAAGCATACATGTGATTCAAATAAAAACTAAATGTGGCGTGCACAAAAAAAGAGCAAAACGTGCCTCAATACAGCACCAACCTGCAATACAAACAAGCATTGAAACGTGCCTCAATACAGCACCAACCTGCAATACAAACAAGCATTGAAACGTGCCTCAATACAGCACCAACCTGCAATACAAACAAGCATTGAAACGTGCCTCAATACAGCACCAACCTGCAATACAAACAAGCATTGAAACGTGCCTCAATACAGCACCAACCTGCAATACAAACAAGCATTGAAACGTGCCTCAATACAGCACCAACCTGCAATACAAACAAGCATTGAAACGTGCCTCAATACAGCACCAACCTGCAATACAAACAAGCATTGAAACGTGCCTCAATACAGCACCAACCTGCAATACAAACAAGCATTGAAACGTGCCTCAATACAGCACCAACCTGCAATACAAACAAGCATTGAAACGTGCCTCAATACAGCACCAACCTGCAATACAAACAAGCATTGAAACGTGCCTCAATACAGCACCAACCTGCAATACAAACAAGCATTGAAACGTGCCTCAATACAGCACCAACCTGCAATACAAACAAGCATTGAAACGTGCCTCAATACAGCACCAACCTGCAATACAAACAAGCATTGAAACGTGCCTCAATACAGCACCAACCTGCAATACAAACAAGCATTGAAACGTGCCTCAATACAGCACCAACCTGCAATACAAACAAGCATTGAAACGTGCCTCAATACAGCACCAACCTGCAATACAAACAAGCATTGAAACGTGCCTCAATACAGCACCAACCTGCAATACAAACAAGCATTGAAGGAGAAAACTTCATTAAAACTTCTTTCCTTTACCCCGTATTAAACAAAAATACACAAAATTGTACTGTATTTTACGGACTACAAGGCGCACTTGATTATAAGGATCACCTACCAAATTTTACAGAAAATGTTGATGTTATAGTTCCTTGCTATATTATCAGTCACATTATAAGGCGCAGGGGTCTCAGTCAAGAAAAACAGTATCGCCTTATAGTCCGTAAAATATGGGGGTAGTTTAAACAATGGAATGTACTTTTCATAAAATAATTATTAGTTTTTCATCAGATTTGTTCCGTGTTGAAAGTAATCTCAGATCACATTTCTTGCAGTTCATTGAGAGAAAAAAACTTACAAACTACAATAAAAACACAACAAAAAACCCACACATCAGATATCCTGTCACAAAAGTAATTTTAACTGAAAGAAAAAAGCTTTTGATACAATGTAGACAAACGCTGAGCTGACAGTGCTTTACGGAAGACTTGCTGGATATGATTGAGGAGGAACAAAGACAAACGCTGAGCTGACACTGCTTTATGGAAGATTTGCTGGATGTGATTGAGGAGGAACAAAAATAAACCTTCTAAGGAGCTGTACACATTACACTCCGAAACCTCATGCACATATCCAGGGGTAATTGCCTACACGTGGTATCACAAGACGAAAACAGAAGGGTGATAACACGCTTAGGCAACTTCCCCTCGATATCCACAAATAGGTCAAAGAACTTAAGATATAAGCTGTGCCGGTCCCCGGTGAGCGCTACGCTAGCCGGATTGGTCCAGCCCGGATACTGCGAAAAGGCCTATGGTCAACTCTTAAAAAGCTGTCAACACCACCAGACAGTAAAACAAAGACACTTTTCTTTATTTTTTAAAAAAAAAAAGAAAAGTATTTTATATTTCAATTCTCAGTGCGCTCTCCCAGTTCCGTGGAGTACTTAGCCTTCATAGGCTCCTTCGACGTATGGTACCAGAACCAGAACCAGAACCAGAAGCGGATGGGATAAGCGTTTTCATCCGCATGTGCTTATCCCATCCGCTTATTTATCAAGTTCTTTTACTTTTCTTGCGGATATGTGCATGAGGTGTGACTGGTTGCTGTACAGGAAAGAAGGAAGAGGTTTCCACATGTAATGTGCACAGCCTCTAAGCCTTAAGGTTCTTCATAATGTACTTTTCTTGCGGATATGTGCATGAGGTGTGACTGGTTGCTGTACAGGAAAGAAGGAAGAGGTTTTGGAGTGTAATGTGCACAGCCCCTAAGCCTTAAGGTTCTTCATAATGTACTTTTCTTGCGGATATGTGCATGAGGTGTGACTGTGGTTGCTGTACAGGAAAGAAAGAAGAGGTTTTGGAGTGTAATGCGCACAGCCCCTAAGCCTTAAGGTTCTTCATAATGTACTCATACGTACGTTCCACAAGAATAGTCTGACACTGATGTGATCACAAAACGTACAGCCTTTGACAATTCCATGGTACAGTCAAACCTCTATTTTAACACTTCCAAAAAGTCAGGAAAAATCGGTCTTAAATTGGAGGGGTCTTATAACGGAGGTGGGTTTTATGCGTAAATCATATTTGTAGTAAAATACATTACATCCATGCAAAAAAACTCGGGCTTAAATGAGAGGTCTTTTAATGGAGGTGGGTTTTAAAAATTATAGTAAGATCCATGCCCCAAAAATCAGTCTTAACCCCTTGACTGCCAGAGAAAATTAAAGAAAAAAATCATTGTACAAATCATGCCATGAAAAAGACAACTGATAGAGCCAATCTGGCAAAATGGTCTGGGGATATAACTCTCTTGAATGTGTTAGAGCAAAAAGCCAGCATATCAGGGTTATTCCTCTTCATCTGATGACGTCATCAGTGATGTCATCAAGTCAGTATGTGATACGTTATATGGCAGTCAAGGAGTTAAATGAGGTCTTTTAACGGAGGGTCTTATAATAGAGGTTTGACTGTATAAACAGCCAAGTACTTGTACAGTTAATGAACACTGGTAACATAGAAATGGTGAAAATGCTGTGGTTATTTGTGGGGGATTCTTAGCACCAAATTGGACAGACAGAATTGTTGATCGCTTCATCTGCCGATATTCTTCACACAATGTCAATTTGACTGAACACTTGTGGTGTTTGGGTAATGTTGGAAAATATGGCGAAAATAGTAAGCACCTTCTTTTTTTCCCTCAAAACAAAAATAAATTAAACTGTTACATTTTTTCACTCTTAAAAAGGCTTCCTGATTTAACTTTTTTTTTCCGAACGAAATTTATAGCTAACAAAAATTATTTTGTTTGAAAGTTTAATTTGACGTCACTGGCTCTATCCTTGACACAGTGCTGAATGCCCTGGGCACAACACTGTGCTGAATGCCCTGGGCACAACATTGTGGAACAAAGAGCAGCTTGCTCGTTTGTTTTATTCTCTTATACGTTGTAGGTTTTAAATAACAAAAAATAATGATAAAATAAGGGTATGTGCACATTAGATCCGCAATCAGCAAGTTCCGCACGGACCCCGTTCCCTTCCCCTAAGAAATGAGCAGATGCAGACACTCATCACAATCCAATCCGCCTATTTTTTACATCAGTGAACGGGGTTTCATTACAGAATTTGCGGATTGGGTATCCAATGTGTGCATGACAAAAATTGAAGACTGCATATCTTTATAAAAAAACTTGTACTGTTCACTACATTACATCCAGAATAACAATCAAAATATACAACCAAAAGAAAACTAAGGACCACAAGCGGAAGTGGTCCAAACAATGAGCTATGGCCAGCTATATGAACCATTGTTAGGAAGGAAGATGGCACAGTGGTCCAAACAATGAGCTATGGCCAGCTATATGAACCATTGTTAGGAAGGAAGGTGGCACAGTGGTCCAAACAATGAACCATGGCCAGCTATATGAACCATTGTTAGGAAGGAAGGTGGCACAGTGGTCCAAACAATGAGCTATGGCCAGCTATATGAACCATTGTTAGGAAGGAAGGTGGCACAGTGGTCCAAACAATGAGCTATGGCCAGCTATATGAACCATTGTTAGGAAGGAAGGTGGCACAGTGGTCCAAACAATGAGCTATGGCCAGCTATATGAACCATTGTTAGGAAGGAAGGTGGCACAGTGGTCCAAACAATGAGCTATGGCCAGCTATATGAACCACTGTTAGGAAGGAAGGTGGCACAGTGGTCCAAACAATGAGCTATGGCCAGCTATATGAACCATTGTTAGGAAGGAAGGTGGCACAGTGGTTCAAACAATGAGCTATGGCCAGCTATATGAACCATTGTTAGGAAGGAAGGTGGCACAGTGGTCCAAACAATGAGCTATGGCCAGCTATATGAACCATTGTTAGGAAGGAAGGTGGCACAGTGGTCCAAACAATGAGCTATGGCCAGCTATATGAACCATTGTTAGGAAGGAAGGTGGCACAGTGGCTAACACCTTTGTCTGCCAATTTCAATGCGTGAGTGACCAAGGGTTCGAATCCCGGCCTCGCCCTTTCTTTCTAGCTTCAACAGGAAAATCGAACTAAACGTCGAATCCTTCGGAAGCGGACTTAAAGCTAGTCTTACCTGTGCGCTTTTATGCACGAAAAATTCCCACGGCAGTTAAAAGTCAATATGCCCAGGTAAAAGTCGATTTATTTATTTAATTGTTTTTTCCATTATAGTCCCGTCAACAGCTACGGTCATCTCAGGACTGTCACCGCGTAAAGTTCGACCACTTAGTACAAAAAGTCGATAAGAGCAGGTAAAAGTCGGTAAGAGCAGGGAGAAATCCTGCTGCCTGGTATGGATCAAATTGATAGCTAGGTTTTCCAAGTTCTCTACACCTCCCACCCCCCAAGAAAAATGGGGGAGCAGTCCGAATTTCGCAGATCTAAGTCTCTGTGACTAGAATACACTGAATACTAAAACACAAAAGCACAGGATAACATCCTTTCACAATAGTGATTCTACAATAGTGATTCTACACTAGTGATTCTACAATAATGATTCTACAATAGTGATTCTACACTAGTGATTCTACAATAATGATTCTACAATAGTGATTCTACAATAGTGATTCTACAATAGTGATTCTACAATAGTGATTCTACAATAGTGATTCTACAATAATGCCACTGAGCACAGAATTAAAATGTACCACCACCTGCATCTCAAACTGACAAAAATCAAGAAAAGAGTTTGAACAATTTAAAGATGCACCCTGACGGATGAGTTTTTTGCAAGAAACACGTCGAGATCACCAGAAAGACAGCCTTTTCAAGGATCGGAACACTCACTTTGCTCTGGTTTTCTATAAATTAAACTGTCAAAACGGCGATTCCTCCTTGGCGGAGATGCCGGAGAGAGTAGCCATTTTGGATGGGGTGGGTGGAGGTCTTTTTTTTTTTTTTTTTTCATTGTGGTTGAAGCGTTTTCTTTTTTTTTTGTAGTGCAGTAAAACAAAAATTGGAGCTGTTTCCTTTGTTGTGAGCGAAACTCCTTTAGATAATCTGTATACAAATTTAAAAAAATAAAAGAAAAAAGGCTTGTATTGCGAACATTTCGTGCAAACGATTTGGTCTAAACGCAGGCGGCCATTCTCTTTGGGTGAAAGAATTTGACTTCCTTCACCTCCGCCAAGGAGGAATCGCCGATTTGACGGTTTGATTTCTAGGAAACCAGAGCAAAGCGAGTGTTGCAATCTCTGTAAAGAGTGTTTTCCTGGTGATCTGGACATGTTTCTTACAAAAACTCATCCGTCAGGGTGGCCCTTTAAGGGACTCTGGGGAAAAGAAAAGTAAAGACAAAATGGTGGGACATTTCAATATACACAAAATACCAAAAACTTGTTTAAATTTGCTTTGAAAACAATTGATTAAACAAACAATTAACAAGCACCACAAAATGCAATACATAATCCACTGATGAAAAACCTCACTTTGATTATGAACATAACCAACAGAGTTGCTATTGGGGAACAAAGTAAGGCCAACTTCACACAGTTTGTGAACAAAACAGCGGGAACAATCAGAATTAGTTGTAGGAGAGCTTCAATAACTTTGATCACGGAGATATCGCAAAGCCATTCTTACTAAACCTAAAACGGTGATCAGCTATAATATTTTATAAAAAAAACCACATTTTCACACACTAATATATATTTTGTTCAATTTTTACTTTTTAATATTTGTTTAAACATTTTGATTGGCAAGATACAATGGATTTATGAAACCATGACATTTGGTCGTTTGTGCTGTAAGTTTAGGCATGCAGACATGTGCACATATTATCACATGCGCATGCACGCGCACACACACATTACATATAAGATCTGTTTGGAATGCAAAAAGGCACAAATGTAGCAGCAGTGGACAAGTTATTCAAAATACATTTGGAAACAAACCAACACACAAACTTCCATTGGACAGATACAATACAGCGAAATGTACATGGAATTTCAGCAAAGCAAAAATGTTAAAATGCCCCCCACCCCCACTCCCTTCCATCCTCTACCCATCCCTATCTTCCCCACCTTCCCCACTCTGACATTTCTCATGAGTTCAAGGGTGTAACTACACACCAACAACAAAATAGTCCAGTCATTTGACCACAATGGATTTACAAACGTACCAGTATTAAATTAGTGGATGTCAATGTGAAGCGTACATGGCAAGTTAAGCAAACTTCAATAAAACCACAGAGAAATACGAAAAGCTGTGTACACATGGAAACTTTAAAATATATATTTAAAAAATGGTACTTCATACAGTGAAATTCAAGACTAGTAGTAGTAGTGCAGTATTATCACATGAACTATGTACAGATTGAACATAATATTAATACAAAATTGTGAAAGATTTCGATATTATATTAAGTGCGTAGTGTAAAAATACATGGATAGAAAATGATTCAAAACAAATTTACTACAGTGGAATCCGCTTAATCGGCCACTTTTGGGACCAGGAAAAATATGGCCGATAAAGCGAATCGGCCGATAAAACGAACATCGAGATACTGTATGACGCAATTATGCAAGTCAAAAGCAATGACGTCAAAATTAAATGTTGCAGTTCAAATTCAAATTCTTTCCCTTTTTGTGTGTGTGTATGTGTGTGTGTGTGTTTATTAATCCTACAACTTGACAGAAGCACGAGTAAAAGACTATGATTTTGTTTTCTTGAGTGATTTTAACGCCATGCAGGGTCTTTCAATTGACAACAGCTCACCTTCCAACTTCACACTCAACCATGTAAATGTCAAAAGCGTGTTGTCAGTTTGTCTGCCTCTGTTGTTCTCCCTCTCAAAAAGGGGTAAAGAGGAAAAATTAGAGAGAAAAAGTGGCCAATAAAGCGAAATTGAAGATTTCAGCTTTGGCCGTAAAAACGAACAAAATAACACATGCTTAAGAAGAAAAAATTCCGTTCCAGAGGAAATTGGCCGATTAAGCGGCTTTGGCCGATTATCCGATGGCCAATTAAACGGATTCCACTGTATTCATATGTTGAATACTGCGTAAATATAAAATCTGAAATTTGCTGGGAACTCTGTAAATACTGATAACACACAAGTGCGGAGAATGTTTGGTCAATACGTAAACAGACTGATTTCGACCACTGTGTGTTAACTGAACACTACACTGTACTTGTGAGGAACAAAATTCAGCTAGCTTGTATATAAAGCGCCCGCACACACACACCATTTTTTGCACTGAAAATGTTCACTGAGAAGCAACAGTCTGCTTCTTCTCGGGAAAGGGGTAGGGTTAGGATCAGCCTGGGGTTGTTGTCATCAAACTGAAAAGCAGACTTTGAGATTGAGGGTAGTAAACATGAAGGGGGTGTCTAGAGTAAAACATTGCCAAAACCACTGCTTACAAATAGATGAAATCTTAAACCAATCTTTTCCAAAAGCGACGAACAGCAAGTAAATATTTTAGATTTCGTAAAAAAAATGCACCATACTCTGACTACACACTTTCACTGTACACTTTTCAAGAAAAGA
Organism: Phymorhynchus buccinoides; assembly: GCA_017654935.2. Lineage (NCBI taxonomy): Eukaryota > Metazoa > Mollusca > Gastropoda > Neogastropoda > Raphitomidae > Phymorhynchus > Phymorhynchus buccinoides. The sequence continues at coordinate 41,121,538 of CM065705.1, read as the reverse complement.
ACAAATCTTAAAACAAGTAAAGATGCACCAAAATGAATAATAATACTACAAAAAAGAACCATTGATAAATAGAAAAGTGAGAGGCAAACCATCAAAGCACAAGCTCCTGAACTTTAACGGAGGCTGAACGCTTAAGCAAAAGAGCTAGGATTAAATCAACCCAGCCCAGCCACCAGTTTCAGATAGCACATGAGGCAACTGCTATTCCGACATGCGTTTATAGCGGAGAATCCTTGCCCAGGGCCCGTTACTAGCACAGAACTTCTACAAGGTGGAAAGGTGGCTGAGTGGTTAAGATATTCGCCTGCCGAATGTAATGCGTGACTGCAACATGAGTGACCCGGGTTCGAATCCCGGCCTCACCTTTTCTTTCTAGTTCGACAGGAAAATCGAACTGAACGTTGAGTCCTTCAGATGGGGACTTAAAGCTAGTCTGACCCGTGCGCTTTACGCATGTAAAAATCCCACGGCAGTTGAAAGTCTATAAGAGCAGGGAGAAGTCCTGCTGCCTGGTATGGCCAAATTGATAGCTAGGTTTCCCAAGTCTGCCCTCACCCAGCCCACAGAGATAAGTCTCTGTGACTTGAATATACCAAATATCAGAGCCCAAAATGACCAAGGTCACAAATGATGGACAAAACCAGAGACTGAAAACAACTTGCCACAAAGTTTGGATTTGGAATGCGCATAATCATGAACACAAGCTTGTGCACACAAACATGGGCCAGAATTGCATGCAAAGGTTTTTTGTAAAAAGATATTTTTTCCTGGGCCATGCATAGGGTACACAATAATCTTCTTCTTCTTCGGTCGCTCAGTTTCCTGTCAATTATGAGCGCAGATGTGTCATGCTGCTGTTTTGCGCCTATGTAAGAAATAGTTAGGTCCAGCAAGCCCGACTTCGGCTGGAGGAAATCTTTTTGAAAGCGTTTCTTGAAAAAAGGCAGGAGAATGGACCAGTAAGGCAGAAAGATAGTAGATGATAGTAAGCAAAGGGAAAAGGCAGAGTCAAAGAGTGATAGATTTACCATCCTTTCATGCTGCTTTGTTTATTGTTGTCTTACAAGGAAGTTACAAGCACAGGACTTCCAGAAGGTGGGGGAACTATTGATACAAAAGACCCCCCGGTATCCCCACGGGACGCAATAATCTGAAATGCACAGATCAAATAGAAAGAAACCAACAGAAAACAAACCTTGGCACGAGGCTGTCAGACCAGCTAGAACACCAAGGCTACATCAAAATGTTATGTTCTGCACGGTTGTGCGGGGATTGTCTTAAGCCGTGACAAGCTCCTAGCATAACATCATCAGTCTCCCAAATCCTCCAAAGTTGGAGTGTGGCTGCTCATGTGGCGGGGTAATCAAACACTGTCATGCACATAATGTTCTCATTCCTAGCTGATGCATTTGTGCCATAGTGTTCAAGTGCTTCGGTTGTTGGGATGATCCCTGGAGTCTTTAAGCCAGGGTAAGACAACAACGACAACCAAAGCATCATGAAAGGGTGGCAAATGATGCAGTATTGATGATTAAAGCCAACTGCACCTATATAAATACTGATTAACAACTGCTGCATACATAGTTTGCATAATACCGTAATACTGTATAACATGCTTGATTATTGCACTCAAAATGCAAAATGAATTTTTAATGTTTAAAAAATATATATCACATTTTGAGCTGTTTACACAAGAAATGTGCACCTCAGATTAATGCAAAAATATTGAACACCATGAAAAAACCCCACCCAAAACCAATGTACTGTGAATATTTATCATCAATTTTTTGTATTTAAAAATGTTTGTTTACAGAAAGGCCCAAAAAACTACATAAAAACATATTGCCTGAAAAAAAATTAAACATAAAACTTACAACAAACACCGGTGCTGAGTGATTTTTACTTCACACAGAAACATGGCCACAAGAAGACGATTGTCAGCACTCGATAAAGTGACGCTTGCCTTCAGACCTAGTAAAAACAGTCTCAGGAAAATTAAAAATAATAACATGGTGCGTTGGGGAATCCAAAACACTTAACAACAACAAAAACTAAACCGACGTTTCTGAGCATAACTCCTTGCTTGAAAATGTCAGTTTTGTTTTCATTGTTGCTCGGTGCTTTGGATTTCCCCAGCCCACCATGCTATTTAACATTTCCCTCAGGCTTTGTGAAATCCTGCAGTCATTTATTTTCTATTTGTAAACCAGTATACAGCCCTACTACATATTGTTTTCCAGCAACAACAAGAGGACATAACAAAGAATCCAAGGTGTGCAGTCTAACAATTCCTGGAGTCAAGAACAAATGTACCGTATTGTACGGACTAAAAGGCGCATCTAATTATAAGGCACCCCCCAAAAAGCTTGACTCAAACTGCAGATTGTGTTACTCTATTTCCTAACTGTATCATCAGTCACATCACAAGGCGCAGGGATCTCAGTCGGGGAAAAAACTATCGGTAGTTTGAAACAACGAGGTGAAGAGAAGCGGTGTTGTCTCACTGCTTGGTGACGGTGTGCTGTGAAGCGATGTAGTGAAGCGGTGTTGTCTCACTGCTTGGTGACGGTGTGCTGTGAAGCGATGTAGTGAAGCGGTGTCGTCTCACTGCTTGGTGACGGTGTGCTGTGAAGCGATGTAGTGAAGCGGTGTCGTGATCACGGCTTGGTGACGGTGACGTGGTGTGAAGCGGCGTCATTATTACGGCTTGGTGATGGTGGCGTGGTGTGTGGCGGCTTCCACCGGCGGTCCGGAGTAGGTCCCTGCCGGTCGACTTCTGTCGATGTCCTCATAACCCCCACTGGTCAGCCCTCCGCCTGTCAGACCACATGACGCAATCATCAAACCAATTCCACGTCATTTTAGTAGGTCCCTGCCGGTCGACTTCTGTCGATGTCCTCATAACCCCCACTGGTCAGCCCTCCGCCTGTCAGACCACATGACGCAATCATCAAACCAATTCCACGTCATTTCAGTAGGTCCCTGCCGGTCGACTTCTGTCGATGTCCTCATAAACCCCACTGGTCAGCCCTCTGTCGACCACATGACGCAAGCATCAGACCACATGACGCAATCATCAAACCAATTCCACGTCATTTCAGATTGCATGCACACGCACGCACACACACACACATTTGGTAGATCCTCCTAAAGTTCAACAGCCACAGAGTAGTCCTCACTGACTGTAGTCGCTATATGGAAGGAAGGGACAGGCACACACACACACACAAACAGAGAGAGAGGGAAACACACACACACACACACAAACAGAGAGAGAGAGAGAAACACACACACACACACACACAAACAGAGAGAGAGTGAAACACACACACACACACAAACAGAGAGAGAGGGAAACACACACACACACACACAAACAGAGAGAGAGGGAAACACACACACACACACACACAGACACACGCACGCACACACACACACACGCAAACACAGAGAGAGAGAGAGAGACACACGCACACACACACATCTCCCCAACGAGTGTTCCTTGCAAGCTACTGGAGCACATCATCATGAAGAGCATCATGAGCCATCTTGCTTCCTGGGAAGACCGACGGAAAATGGCCTTTCACCCACACACGCATGCACAAGCACAAACACACACAGAGACACACACACAAACACAGAGAGAGAGAGAGAGAGAGAGAGAGAGAGAGAGAGAGAGAGAGAGAGAGAGAGAGAGAGAGAGAGAGAGAGAGAGAGAGAGAGAGAGAGAGAGAGAGAGAGAGAGACACACACCTATCCCAGGAATCCTGTCTATGCCGGGCAGGGTGAAATCGGTGTGGTCGTTTCTCGACTGGTAGACCCGGAACAGCAGAAACAAACTGACAGGCTTCAGGATCACGTTCAAAATGGCCATACTGGATGAAAGTTAAGGATCAAAGAATATTAAAAATGTTCAAAATCAATGCAAAAAGTAAGTGATTAAGTCATCTTCTTCATAAGGCCATAATGGGTGAGGTGCAGCAGAATCATCAACTAGATGATGATTGAGGCGAAGAAGAAGAGAAGGAGGCATACGTATGTGTCCGGTTTTCACTGGTCTCCCCAGTTGCAATCAAGTCCAGTGTTTTTATAGTGATTTCCCTCACGAAAGCCAAAAAAAGTTTGACAAATAACATTCATACACCATGCAAGCAAAAAATGATCATATACACATGTTTAAAAGAGAATAGAGATAATCATCTGCATCTGCTCACTAGTTAGTTAGTCTGTTAGCATCTGCTCACTAAGCAGCCATCAGAAATACTAAACACACTCGCACAACGAAGCACACAGCAACTGATGCAGGCATGAACGCACAGGCATGTGCTCACACACACACACTCACACAATGAAGCACACAACAACTGATGCACGCATGAACGCACAGGCATGTGCTCACACACACACTCACACAATGAAGCACACAGCAACTGATGCAGGCATGAACGCACAGGCATGTGCTCACACACACACACACACTCACACAACGAAGCACACAGCAACTGATGCAGGCATGAACGCACAGGCATGTGCTCACACACACACTCACACAACGAAGCACACAGCAACTGATGCAAGCATGAACGCACAGGCATGTGCTCACACACACACACACACACAATGAAGCACACAGCAACTGATGCAGGCATGAACGCACAGGCATGTGCTCACACACACACACACTCACACAATGAAGCACACAGCAACTGATGCAAGCATGAACGCACAGGCATGTGCTCACACACACACACTCACACAACGAAGCACACAGCAACTGATGCAAGCATGAACGCACGGGCACGTGCTCACACACACACTCACACAACGAAGCACACAGCAACTGATGCAGGCATGAACGCACGGGCACGTGCTCACACACACACACACAACGAAGCACACAGCAACTGATGCGCATGAACGCACAGGCATGTGCACACACACACACAACGAAGCACACAGCAACTGATGCAGGCGTTCACAGGCATGCGCTCACACAACGAAGCACACAGCAACTGATGCAGGTGTTCACGGGGACATGCTCACACATACACAGAGTGACACCATGTAACCAAAGGATACCCCAATGCAAAGCGGTACTCATTGAGTTTGGACTGTGTCTGTGGAACAACCCCTGAAAAACAAAGAAGATACAGCATACAACTATCTTTATTATAAAGAAGAAACATAATGAGAACAACAAGAAGACAAGGGAGGACATTCAGGATGATCATTAGAATTCACTTCTAAAAAAATCTTGGCTTGTAATCCATAAAAAAAAAAAAATTATGTTAAAATTCAAACATTTTAAAATCTAGCTCATCAGCAAATGTTTCATACATCCATATTATTATTAAAATCATATTTCTGATATCAAGATCAAAATGTAAAGGTAAACTGCCATATTTGGCGGACTACAAGGCACACCTTAATCATAAGGTGCGACCTCAAATCATATAGTAAAAAGCCAACTGTCCGTGTGTGTGTGTGTCTGTGTGTGTGCGTGTGTCTGTCTGTCTGAAACACGAAACGGGCCTTATAACTCCGCCGTTTTTCGACCGATTCGCTTCAAATTTGCTGTGAGCCCTAACGGGGCGATGGCAACGGCAACCGAGGCGGCCGTGTCATTTGCGCGGTTCAGCAAATGCGCGAAACGCGCATCTGACGGCCTTTCGGCGCCCGTATCTCCGGTGTTTCTGGGCCGATTGCCTTCGAATGTGGCAGGTACATGACTGGGGACGGTGACTATCATTGTGCCAAACCGGAAGCGTATCGGTTTCTTAACCGAATTGATTCCAATTTGCTGTCAGGCTTGCTATGGCCCAGGCAACGCCTAGCAGCAAATTTGAAGAGAATCGGGAGAACGCGTCACTCTCACAGCAGCGCCAACGGGAAACGGGGCCATATAACTCCGCCATTTCTTAACCGAATCGCTTCAAATTTGCTGTACTCAGCGTTACCAGTACTTGCCGTTACCGTTACTAGGTGTTACCAGTATGGTGCATTGCCAGTACTAGGCGTTGCGCTAGTTTAAATAAAATGAAGACTGTTTTTATACTTTGTGACTACACAGCTAGGGGCTGTGCCCATTACACGTGGAAGCCTCATGTGCAGATCCGCAAGTAAATAAAAGCCAGAAATAAGCGGATAAGATAAGTACATGCGTTTCCGCGTGCTTTTATCCCATTCACTTATTTCTGACTGTCTTTTACTTATCTGCGGATAAGCGCACAAAGTTTGCACGTGTAATGGGCACAGCCCCTAAGTCATATTGCAGGGCCCAGCCCCTAAGTCATATTGCGGGGGTCTCAGTCTGGGAAAGAAAAAGTATGGCCTTGCAGTCTGTAAAATATGCATGTATTTACAACAGTGTGCCTATGCCTGGGTTCTCACCGCTTTCGTAAGTGTCGTACCCCCGCGGTTCGTACAGAGCCAGCAGAATGATGTCCTGGAGAATGCTGAATGCTAGCGTCACCAGTGTCTGTGGCAATACAATCAACCAGTCAGTTAATCAGTTAATCAATGAATCAATAACAGTTTATTTAGATCTATTTGAATTTTTTAATTTTATGTAAATTTTATTTAACTTATTTGTTGGACTATGCCAAAAAAATGCACCTTATCCCCCCCCCCCCCCCCCCCCCCCTACCCCCCCACCCAAAAAACAAAACAACATTTTGCTTGCACAAAACTCAGATTTTGTTATCACATTTTCTTACTATATTATCAATCATATTATAAGGCGCAGGCGTCTCAGTCAATATGGGGAAAAAGTACATGTATTGCCTTACAGTCAGAAAATTATGGTAATTTATTTTTAGCCTGACTTCAGGCTATGTTGACCAATAATTAAAAAGCACCAAAAAACACCCAAGCAGTGGTAGTCTCACTATTAAAAATCATGTATTGTACAACTCTCACTTCACTATTGGCCCTTCCTTGGTGCTTAATGTCGACCAATGATTAGAGCCGTTCTGAACAAAGGCCACAGACTAGCGTCAGTAGTCTTACCATAACCGCAGCGTCCACAGACTCCAGCGGCCCCACTGAAATCACCTGTGATACAGCCCTCACTTTATTGCAGCGTCCACAGACTCCACTGAAATCACCTGTGATACAGCCCTCACTTTATTGCAGCGTCAACAGACTCCACTGAAATCACCTGTGATATAGCCCTCACTTTATTGCAGCATCCACAGACTCCACTGACATCACCTGTGATACAGCCCTCACTTTATTGCAGCGTCCACAGACTCCAGCGGCCCCACTGAAATCACCTGTGATACAGCCCTCACTTTATTGCAGCGTCCACAGACTCCACTGACATCACCTGTGATACAGCCCTCACTTTATTGCAGCGTCCACAGACTCCACTGACATCACCTGTGATACAGCCCTCACTTTATTGCAACGTCAACAGACTCCACTGAAATCACCTGTGATACAGCCCTCACTTTATTGCAGCGTCCACAGACTCCACTGACATCACCTGTGATACAGCCCTCACTTTATTGCAGCGTCCACCATCACCTGTGATACAGCCCTCACCAGCTGACATCACCTGTGATACAGCCCTCACTTTATTGCAGCGTCAACAGACTCCACTGAAATCACCTGTGATACAGCCCTCACTTTATTGCAGCGTCCACAGACTCCACTGACATCACCTGTGATACAGCCCTCACTTTATTGCAGCGTCAACAGACTCCACTGACATCACCTGTGATACAGCCCTCACTTTATTGCAGCGTCCACAGACTCCACTGACATCACCTGTGATACAGCCCTCACTTTATTGCAGCGTCAACAGACTCCACTGAAATCACCTGTGAGCCCTCACTTTATTGCAGCGTCCACAGACTCCACTGACATCACCTGTGATACAGCCCTCACTTTATTACTGCTCCCAGTTTCAGACTAAAGTCGACCAATCATAAAAGTTCTTGTTCTTGTTAGCTTACCCTGGCTAAAAGACTCCAGGGATCATCCCAACAGCGGAAGCACTTGAACATTAGGTACAAGTGCATCAGCTACGGATTGATCATTGAGAACATTATGTGTGTCACCGTTTTTGATTACCCCACCACGTGGGCAGCCACACTCTGACTTCCGGGGATATAAAAGCCCTTTAACTAAAGGGTCAGACAGCAACAGTGCATGATAGTAATCAAGAAAAGGAAAAGAAATGAAAATAAAACACCTTTGTCCTTAGGTAATTGTTGGCAAGCTACTGCTTGTCTTCATCAACCTTGTCTGACTGGCTGTGGTGGGAGCTGTTGGTGTTTGTCTGACTGGCTGTGGTGGGAGCTGTTGGTGTTTGTCTAGCTGTTGGTGTTTGTCTAGCTGTTGGTGTTTGTCTGACTGGCTGTGGTGGGAGCTGTTGGTGTTTGTCTAGCTGTTGGTGTTTGTCTGACTGGCTGTGGTGGGAACTGTTGGTGTTTGTCTAGCTGTTGGTGTTTGTCTGACTGGCTGTGGTGGGAGCTGTTGGTGTTTGTCTGACTGGCTGTGGTGGGAGCTGTTGGTGTTTGTCTGACTGGCTGTGGTGGGAGCTGTTGGTGTTTGTCTAGCTGTTGGTGTTTGTCTGACTGGCTGTGGTGGGAGCTGTTGGTGTTTGTCTGACTGGCTGTGGTGGGAGCTGTTGGTGTTTGTCTGACTGGCTGTGGTGGGAGCTGTTGGTGTTTGTCTAGCTGTTGGTGTTTGTCTGACTGGCTGTGGTGGGAGCTGTTGGTGTTTATCTGACTGGCTGTGGTGGGAGCTGTTGGTGTTTATCTGACTGGCTGTGGTGGGAGCTGTTGGTGTTTGTCTGACTGGCTGTGGTGGGAGCTGTTGGTGTTTGTCTGACTGGCTGTGGTGGGAGCTGTTGGTGTTTGTCTAGCTGTTGGTGTTTGTCTGACTGGCTGTGGTGGGAGCTGTTGGTGTTTGTCTGACTGGCTGTGGTGGGAGCTGTTGGTGTTTGTCTGACTGGCTGTGGTGGGAGCTGTTGGTGTTTGTCTAGCTGTTGGTGTTTGTCTGACTGGCTGTGGTGGGAGCTGTTGGTGTTTGTCTGACTGGCTGTGGTGGGAGCTGTTGGTGTTTGTCTGACTGGCTGTGGTGGGAGCTGTTGGTGTTTGTCTAGCTGTTGGTGTTTGTCTGACTGGCTGTGGTGGGAGCTGTTGGTGTTTGTCTGACTGGCTGTGGTGGGAGCTGTTGGTGTTTGTCTAGCTGTTGGTGTTTGTCTGACTGGCTGTGGTGGGAGCTGTTGGTGTTTGTCTGACTGGCTGTGGTGGGAGCTGTTGGTGTTTGTCTGACTGGCTGTGGTGGGAGCTGTTGGTGTTTGTCTAGCTGTTGGTGTTTGTCTGACTGGCTGTGGTGGGAGCTGTTGGTGTTTGTCTGACTGGCTGTGGTGGGAGCTGTTGGTGTTTGTCTGACTGGCTGTGGTGGGAGCTGTTGGTGTTTGTCTAGCTGTTGGTGTTTGTCTGACTGGCTGTGGTGGGAGCTGTTGGTATTTGTCTGACTGGCTGTGGTGGGAGCTGTTGGTGTTTGTCTAGCTGTTGGTGTTTGTCTGACTGGCTGTGGTGGGAGCTGTTGGTGTTTGTCTGACTGGCTGTGGTGGGAGCTGTTGGTGTTTGTCTGACTGGCTGTGGTGGGAGCTGTTGGTGTTTGTCTGACTGGCTGTGGTGGGAGCTGTTGGTGTTTGTCTGACTGGCTGTGGTGGGAGCTGTTGGTGTTTGTCTGACTGGCTGTGGTGGGAGCTGTTGGTGTTTGTCTAGCTGTTGGTGTTTGTCTGACTGGCTGTGGTGGGAGCTGTTGGTGTTTGTCTGACTGGCTGTGGTGGGAGCTGTTGGTGTTTGTCTGACTGGCTGTGGTGGGAGCTGTTGGTGTTTGTCTAGCTGTTGGTGTTTGTCTGACTGGCTGTGGTGGGAGCTGTTGGTGTTTATCTGACTGGCTGTGGTGGGAGCTGTTGGTGTTTGTCTGACTGGCTGTGGTGGGAGCTGTTGGTGTTTGTCTGACTGGCTGTGGTGGGAGCTGTTGGTGTTGTCCACTGAGTTGTCTGTCATTTGTGGGGTGAGTACTGTTCAGGAGAGGACTGTAGATGGGAAACAAGTCATAACCTAGGTCTCTGTTGACTTAGTTTTCCTTTCCCTTCTCTCTATGGCTTCTTTCATTTTTCTTTTAGTGAATTCAATTGTGATTCAGTTGATTCACTGTAACAGTCATATTAGTCTTACCATAACCACAGTCAGAAAGCATCTTCACTGTAACAGTCATATTAGTCTTACCATAACCACAGTCAGAAAGCATCTTCACTGTAACTGAGGAATTTTTTTAATTAATTCTACTATCTATTTTATCTATATACTTACCATTCCACTACAAAGTGCATATTTGTACAAGATTAGCTTGGAAGACAGAAATAAAACCAAGAGTGTCTTACTACCACAACTCCCAATCCATGTAACTTCCGGTTAAGCAGACTACTCACTTTCTTGAAAGCAAACATCTAATAAAAATGGAAGGTACACGTTCAAAAACCATTAGGAGGGAGGTGGGTGGGTCAATTAAATGTAGTGGAATGGTAAGTATATAGATAAAATAGATAGTAGAATTAATAAAAATTCCTCAATCTATTCTATCATCCTTACCATTCCACTACAAAGTGCATGATTACCAACAAGGAGGTGGGTAATGGTTAAGCACTACTCTGAGAACCACGGAACAAACCATGACAGAGATACCACATAAACACACACATACCATCTAAAACAAGAAGGTAAATCAGCAAATCATGTTTACATATCCCCCAAAAGACTTAAAATAAGTCTATAAAAACAAACAGACAATAAGTCATACCTCAAAAGGACACTGTCTTGGAGGACAACACAGCACGACGAATGCCAAACGTGTTGTCCTGCCAGAGAGTAGAAAACTCTCGCAGGTAGTACGAAGTAAATGAAGTCTCCGACTTCCAGAAGGCGGAGGACATAATGGCAGGGATTGGAACACCCCTGACCAAGGCTAGTGAGGCACTAAAAGCCCTAACTTCGTGAGCCCGTATACCTGGGGGCGCAGAACGATCGGCGTGGGAGTAGGCTAGTCGAATCAACTCGACTAACTAGCGAGCCAAAGTGGCCTTACGGATATCATTTGAATAGTTGGTATTCAAATAAATGAAAAGGCAGCGTTTCTGGCTACGGAACGAGGCTGAACGAAGGAGATACGCCCGCAAACAGCGAACCGGACACAGACATTTATCCTCATCGTCCGGAGCGAGGATGTTAGAGAGACTCTCGATAACAACCAACGGAGAAGCTTGCTGAGCCGATTGATTTTTCGCACGGAACTCCGGTAGAAAAGCCAGGGAGATCGAGGAACCATCCTCTGCGAACTCATAATCATTAACTAAACCACTAAGAGCGTGGATACCACTCACACGTCTCGCTAAGGCAAGACTAACGAGGAAAAGCGTTTTAAAAGAAAGAAGCTTAAAAGATAACGAAGAAAGCGGTTCACATTCTGACCTGAGAAAGTGAAGCACAAGAAAAACGTCCCATTGCGGAAGTCTGATGGTTGGGCGAATCGACTTATTACGCAAACCATCCAAAAAATGGAAAACCAAAACAGAAGAAGCAAAGGAAGGTTGACGACCAGTAGCAATCGAAATAGTGCTAATAACTGCCGACTTATAACCTGACAAAGTTTGGGCCAAGAGGCCCTTCTCATTATGCAAATGAGACAAAAAGGAAACAAACTGAGCACCAGTCGGGTGCAAAGGAGAAAAAGACTCAACTGCACACAAATTGAACCAAGAGGTCCAACGCAAGGAATACAAGGTATTCGTGCTTTGACGACGGGATTGAAGAATCACTTCAATGGTTTCACCTTTCAGACCCTGTGACCGCAATCCTGACCGCAAAGTAGCCAAGCGGTCAGGTGAAGGACGGCAGGATTTCGATGCGGAACGCCTGTCCGCGGTTGAACAAGAGACTTTGGTGACAACTGGAGGGGAACACCCGGAACGTGGGTGAGAGCTAACAGCTCGGGGAACCACGGACTGTTTTCCCATCCTGACGCTATGAGGATCAGAGCAGGACGCTCCCGAGCGCACTTTTCCAACACCCTTGGAAGAAGAGCTGTGGGTGGGTAGGCGTAGGCCCACAGACCCGTCCACTGGAGACTGAAGGCATTCCTTGCCCATGCCAAAGGGATCTGCCATCGGGGAGACGAAGAGCGGAAGACGCTGGCTGAAGCGAGTTGCAAACAAGTCGATGTGTGGCTTTCCCCACATCGACCAAATGGGTTGAAGGACCTGATGGACGAGAGTCCACTTCGTTGCAATCACCTGGTTGGAACGGCCCAGCTGGTCGGCGAGAACATTCAACTTCCCGGGAATGAACTCCACGGTTAGATGAATGGAATTCCGTGCAGTCCAAAGCAGGATCTCCTCTGCCTTCCTGGAGAGTGAAGACGATTTCGTGCCCCCCTGACGCCGAAGGTACGAGAGGCAAGTGGTGTTGTCGCCACAAACTGTGACCCACTTGCCTCGTAGCAGGGGAAGTAGCGCTTTGAGCGCGAGCGAAACCGCCTCCATCTCCAGAAAATTGATGTGGAGAGACAACTCTGCTTCGGACCACAACCCCGAAACCTCTCGCCGGTCCAGATGAGCCCCCCAACCTTCCTTTGATGCATCTGTGAAAAGGAATTCTTGATGGTGGAGAGGCCGAATGGGAACAGAGGACCCCAGCCAAACCGGATCCAACCACTGGAGAACTGAGCCGCGAAACCACGGGCCCAAAACAATCTGAGATTCCAGAGGAAGATGAGAAACCCCGAGTTCCGCACACTTTCGTTGTAACGGACGCTTGAGCAGACGACCCAGAGGCAAGAGGTCTGCCAAAGACTCCATGATGCCCAGCAACTTGAGAAGTTGCTGAACCAGCCAACAGAAGACTTTCCCGAAAGGACTGAATGGACTGGATCCAATCCGGAGACGGACAGACCGTGAACGTCTGGGTATTGAAGACCATCCCCAGAAATTTGAATTCCTGGGCCGGAGTCAAATCCGACTTTTTGACGTTCAAGTTGAAGCCAACCTGGACGGTCAGGTCCCGGAGCTCCGAAGTGTGTTCCTGGCACCGGTCCCTGGACTGAGCCAAGGTGAGCCAGTCGTCCAGGTACACCTTGAGCCGGATCCCCCTGGACCCGGCCACGCCGACGAACTCCCTGACCACCATGGTGAAAATCCATGGGGCCAGAGAGAGCCCGGAGGGAAGGGCTATGAACTGATAAGTCGTGTTCCCCCATACGAACCTCAAGAGATGCCTTCGATCTGGGTGGATCGAAATGTGGAAATAGGCATCCGTGAGGTCTATGTAAGTCGCCCAATCCCCCGGCTGGATGAAGTTGCGAACCGAAGCAGCCGTCTCCATTCTGAACGCCATGGGGCGCAGAAAAGCATTGAGAGGAGACAAGTCCAGCACTGGACGGAACTCGCCGTTCTTCTTTGGTACAGTGAACATGCGCGAGTAGAAACCCGGGCCCGGGTTGGGTACTGGAATCACAGCACCCTTGTCCAGAAGGGACTTGACCTCTGCGTCCAAGATCTGAAAGCGAAGAGGATCTGCAGGCGGAGAAAAGACAATCGGCACCCGCGAGAGACAGAAGGGTACCGAAAGCATCATCCTGGGGCAGAACCTGAGTGGACTCCACCGAGACAACATCCTGGAAAAGCAGCCAGGAGATGACAAACTCCACATGGAGTCACCTAGAGCAGCCAAGGCCGATACAAAAACGGACTATGAGTGGCCGGACCGGGCCACCACACGCTGCTACGCCCTTTCGAACCGGAAAAATATCGATCGAAGTGGCGAGTCTGAGTCAAAAACAAAATGGCCCACATCTGGACAAAACTTGTTCAGAATGGGCAAGCAAAGGATCGATGACGGGATAGAGACAGCTAGTACTAAATGATTAAGATGAGAATCCGCAAAACAGCAGATTCAACCTCTGAACTAGCAAACTGAGAAGCCACGGTACGAATGTGCGACTGCACTTCGTAACCAACTCTACATGCTAAGACCGTTGGAAGGTAAAATAAAAACTGCCTCTGACATAGGGACAGACCGAAACAGCAACATAGTTGCTATCGCATGACGTCAAATCTAACCAGATGACCGGAAATGTCCCCACCGAAAAGGAAAACATGTAGACAAAAGTGTGCAAACGTGACGTCGACTTAACCCATTTCAACGCCACCCAGTCGAACAACTGAGCTGACGGCTGGGCATGGAAGATCATGTTAGCCGGACAGTATAGTTCGATCGGGACGGAACCAGACCGAAAAGGATGACTGGAACGGGTGAACGAGTCCACTGGTTGAACAACTCATGGTTGAAATCAGAGGAAACGAGGGTCTGAAACAGAGCAAGTAAAACCATTCCTGCCAGAACAGACATCATTCGAAAGAACGGCAAAGCCGGGGCCGTTGCCCCCCCCCAAATTCGTTCAGAAGGAAGGCAACAAGGGTACGGTTGAACAACTCTCGGTTGCAACCGTGAAAGAAGATACCCTTGATGCCAGAAACAGAAGGATCTGAAAAATCCTCTTCCATAGAATCCACCGTGTGATCCGAAGTCGTAACCGACGCCGCTGGCTGAGCTGACTGACCGAAGGAAGAACGACGCGACAAAAGGTCCATAACTTCCTGGTGAGAGTAGGTCCGCTGAGGAACCTGCCCTGAAACCGGTGGAACCATACCAGCGGTAACGGGCGTGACCGGTACGGGCTGAGGCAACCGTCCCATGGACTGAATGCCCGCCGTCGTACGGCCCTGGGCCTGGGGACCACCCACAGGAGAGGCCGTAGCCGCCGTGCCCGTGGAGGACCCGCGAGACCATGTCGCCGTGGCCGGTCCGCTCGGAGAACTCCGGGTGCGGATGCCGGCCCGGTGCCTAAGGCACCGAGGCTGCCGTCGCCAGGGAAGCTACCCCCATTAGCGGCATCGTCCGTTTTTCGGCCGGCATCACCAGGCGTAATGGTGGCATCGGTGAGTACCGCCCGGTTGTCTATAGCTCTGTAAGACAAGTCGGATGCACCACCGGTTTCTTCGCAGCTTCTTCTTCCAGAACCGGAAGTGCCCGTGCGGTATCATGAATGCCAGGAACCAATGGGGTACGGGAGCTAGCTTGGCTAGAAGAGCCGTACTGACCTTGTTCGGGAAAAACCCGGATGCCGGTTGCAGCTCCATCCGTGAGAGATCTTCAATGGACAACGAATCCTGGAGAGGAAGACCAACCGTCGAAAAAGCCGGGTCATCGTCCAAAACACCCAACAAAACAACATGAGAATCATCCACCGAAATGTGCTGGACCAAACCAGCCGAGTCCACCTGGGAGAAGGAGAATGGCATGGCCGAAAACAATTCGCCCGTAGAACGCTAAAGAGCCAGCAACTCTGACACCACTTGCTTTGTATCTAGAACCGAACGCGAAGAATGAGACTTACTCGAACTTCTTGACCGAGATTTTGACTTGGACAAAGACTTTTCTGAAGGACTAGTTTTTAGAAAACGGCCTTTGTCATCCCTGGGAGGAGTAGGCTGAGGTTCCTTAGATGAACTACTTGAAGGTTTGCTAACTAACGCTGAAGAATCTACAACTTTTTTGAAGGAGTAGACGACTCCATAACGCGAAAACCGAAGCCAGAAACCACGCCCACTTTTTGACCAACAGGCCCAAAATCTTCACAAAGATTACAACAAAAAGGGGGGGGGGGGGCCGAACGAACTTACCCTTGTAGCAAGGCAACACAAAGAAAACTAAAGGAAAACAA
The DNA here is from genome assembly GCA_017654935.2 of Phymorhynchus buccinoides. Taxonomy (NCBI): domain Eukaryota; kingdom Metazoa; phylum Mollusca; class Gastropoda; order Neogastropoda; family Raphitomidae; genus Phymorhynchus; species Phymorhynchus buccinoides. The sequence goes on along the minus strand of CM065705.1, from coordinate 41,105,734 downwards.
AAGACACTCATTAAGCTGAAAGCAGGAGAAAAAATTCCTGGAGCAACAGAAAAACAAGCCTGCCTTCCATGCTAGCTTGAAAGAAAGTGAGTAGTCTGCTTAACCGGAAGTTACGTGGATTGGGAGTTGTGGTAGTAAGACACTCTTGGTTTTATTTCTGTCTTCCAAGCTAATCTTGTACAAATATGCACTTTGTAGTGGAATGGTAAGGATGATAGAATAGATGGTCATATTAGTCTTACCATAACCACAGTCAGAGAGCATCTTCACTGTAACAGTCATAGTAGTCTTACCATAACCACAGTCAGAAAGCATCTTCACTGTAACAGTCATAGTAGTCTTACCATAACCACAGTCAGAAAGCATCTTCACTGTAACAGTCATATTAGTCTTACCATAACCACAGTCAGAAAGCATCTTCACTGTAACAGTCATAGTAGTCTTACCATAACCACAGTCAGAAAGCATCTTCACTGTAACAGTCATAGGAGTCTTACCATAACCACAGTCAGAAAGCATCTTCACTGTAACAGTCATAGGAGTCTTACCATAACCACAGTCAGAAAACATCTTCACTGTAACAGTCATAGGAGTCTTACCATAACCACAGTCAGAAAGCATCTTCACTGTAACAGTCATATTAGTCTTACCATAACCACAGTCAGAAAGCATCTTCACTCAGTCTGTAAGTCAGAAAGCATCTTCACTCTAAGTCATAGTAGTCTTACCATAACCACAGTCAGAAAGCATCTTCACTGTAACAGTCATAGTAGTCTTACCATAACCACAGTCAGAAAGCATCTTCACTGTAACAGTCATAGTAGTCTTACCATAACCACAGTCAGAAAGCATCTTCACTGTAACAGTCATAGTAGTCTTACCATACCAGTCAGAAAGCATCTTCACTGTAACAGTCATAGGAGAAAGCATCTTCACTGTAACAGTCATAGGAGTCTTACCATAACCACAGTCAGAAAGCATCTTCACTGTAACAGTCATAGGAGTCTTACCATAACCACAGTCAGAAAGCATCTTCACTGTAACAGTCTAGTCTTACCATAACCACAGTCAGAAAGCATCTTCACTGTAACAGTCATAGTAGTCTTACCATAACCACAGTCAGAAAGCATCTTCACTGTAACAGTCATGGTAGTCTTACCATAACCACAGTCAGAAAGCATCTTCACTGTAACAGTCATAGGAGTCTTACCATAACCACAGTCAGAAAGCATCTTCACTGTAACAGTCATAGGAGTCTTACCATAACCACAGTCAGAAAGCATCTTCACTCTAACAGTCATAGTAGTCTTACCATAACCACAGTCAGAAAGCATCTTCACTCTAAGTCATAGTAGTCTTACCATAACCACAGTCAGAAAGCATCTTCACTGTAACAGTCATAGTAGTCTTACCACAACCACAGTCAGAAAGCATCTTCACTGTAACAGTCATAGTAGTCTTACCATAACCACAGTCAGAAAGCATCTTCACTTACAGTCATAGTAGTCTTACCACAACCACAGTCAGAAAGCATCTTCACTGTAACAGTCATAGTAGTCTTACCATCAGTTCATCTTCACTGTAACAGTCATAGGAGTCTTACCATAACCACAGTCAGAAAACATCTTCACTGTAACAGTCATAGGAGTCTTACCATAACCACAGTCAGAAAGCATCTTCACTGTAACAGTCATAGTAGTCTTACCATAACCACAGTCAGAAAGCATCTTCACTGTAACAGTCATAGTAGTCTTACCATAACCACAGTCAGAAAGCATCTTCACTGTAACAGTCATAGTAGTCTTACCATAACCACAGTCAGAAAGCATCTTCACTGTAACAGTCATAGGAGTCTTACCATAACCACAGTCTAAGTCATAGTAGTCTTACCATAACCACAGTCAGAAAGCATCTTCACTGTAACAGTC
>CM065705.1:41060358-41103306 GCA_017654935.2 Phymorhynchus buccinoides | reverse complement strand
CAGTGGATGCTGCAATAAAAGTGAGGGCTGAATCACAGTTGATTTCATGGAGTCTGTGGATGCGGCAATAAAGTGAGGGCTGTACAAGGTGATTTCAGTGGAGTCTGTTGACGCATGCAATAAAGGAGGGCTGTATCCAAGGTGATTTCAGTGGAGTCTGTGGACGCTGGCAATAACGTGAGGGTGCTATCAAGGTGATTTCAGTGGATTGCCTGCACATAAAAGTGAGGGCGTCTCACAGGTGATTCAGTGGAGTCTGTGGGGGATGCTGCAATAAAGTGAGGGGCTGTATCCCAGGTGATTCAGTGCGAGTCTGTGGACGCTGCAATAAATGGAGGGCTGATCCCAGTGATTCAGTGGATGACTGCAATAAGTGAGGGCTGTATCACAGTGAATTTCTAGGGGTTGGGGACGCTGCAATAAAGTGAGGGCTGTATCCCAGTATTTCCAAGTGGGGTTTGTGGAGTCTGCAATAAAGTGAGGGCTGTATCCCCAGGTGATTTCAGTTTGGAGTCTGTACGCGACGCCGCTGAATAAAGTGAGGGCTGTATCAAGGTGATTTCAGGGAGTCTGTGGACGCTGCAAAAAAGTGAGGGCGGTACCCAGGTGATTTCAGTGGAGTCTGTGGACGCTGCAATAAAGTGAGGGCTGTATCACAGAGTGATTTCAGTGGAGTCTGTTGACGCTGCCATAAAGTGAGGGCTTGTATCACAGTTGATGTAGTGTTCGCCTCTGGAGTCTGTGGACGCTGCGTTTATGGTAAAGTACTACTGACGCTAGTCTGTGGCCTTTGTTTCCAGAACGGCTTTTATCATGGTCGACATTAAGCACCAAGGAAGGGCCAATAAATCAAGTGAGAGTTACAATACATGATTTCAACAGTGAGGACTACCATGCTTGGCGTGTTTTGTGTGCTGTTTAATTCTACTTGCTTTGAATTATTGGTCACATGGCCTGAAGTCAGGCCTAAAAATCAGATTAAGCCTATGTTCTGGACTGATATAAGGCAATGCATGTACTTTTGTTCCCGGATTGATGGATGACCCCTGCGCCTTATAATATGATGATAATATAGTAAAGAAAATGTGATCTCCCCAAAATCTGAGTTTTGTTGCAAACAAAAAGGTTGTTTTGTTTGTTGGGGGGAGGGGGGGGGGGGGGGGGATAAGGTGCATTTATAGTCCAACAAATAATGTTAAATAAAATGTACATAAAATAAAAAAATTCAAATAGATTAAATAAAACTGTTATTGATTCATTGATTAACTGATTAACTGACTGGTTGTTGTATGCCACAGACGCTGGTGATGCTAGCATTCAGCGTTGTCCAGGACCTCATTCTGCTGGCTCTGTTACGTAACAGCGAGGGTACGACACTACGAATGCGGTGAGAACCCAGGCTCAGAAGCACACTGTTGTTAAATACATGCATATTTTACAGACTGCAAGGACATACTTTTTCTTTCCCAGACTGAGACCCCCGCATAGACTAGGGGCTGGCCAAGTACACGTGCAAACTTCGTGCGCTTATCCGCAGATAAGTAAAAGACAGTCAGAAATAAGTGAATGGGATAAAAGCACGCAGAAACGCATTGTACTTATCTATCCCGCACTTATTTCTGGCTTTTATTTACTGCGGATATGCACTGAGGTTTCCACGTGAATGGGCACAGCCCTAGCTGTGTAGGTCAGAAAGATAAAAAACCAGTCTTCATTTTTTTAAATTTGGCGTCGCACCTTATCATTTAAGGTGCGCTTGTAAGTCCGCCAAAAATATGGCAGTTTTAACCTTTACATTTTGATCTTGATACCAGAAACATGATTTTAATAATAATATGGATGATATGAAACATTTGCTGACAAACCTAGATTTTAAAATTTTGAATTTAACATAATTATTTTTTTGTGGGATACAAGCCAAGATTTTTAGAAGTAAATTCTAATGATCATCCTGCAATGTCCCCTTGTCTTCTTGTTGTTCTCATTGTGTTTCTTCTTTATAATAAAGATAGTTGCATGCTGTATCTTCTTTGTTTTTCAGGGCATGTTCCACAGACACAGACCAAAGTGAATGAGTACCGCTTTGCATTGGGGTATCCTTTGGCTACGTGGTGTCACTCTGTGTGTGTGTGTGTGTGTGAGCACGTGCCCGTGAACGCCTGCATCAGTTGCTGTGTGCTTGTTTGTGTGTGTGAGCACGTGCCCGTGCGTTCATGCCTGCATCAGTTGTTGTGTGCTTCATTGTGTGAGTGTGTGTGTGTGAGCATGTGCCCGTGCGTTCATGCCTGCATCAGTTGTGTGCTTCATTGTGTGTGTGTGAGCATGTGCCCGTGCGTTCATGCGTGAATCATCAGTTGCTGTGTGTGTGTGTGTGTGTGTGAGACTTGCCGTTCGTTCATGCGTGCATCTCTTGCTGTGTGCTTTGTTGTGTGAGCATGTGCCCGTGCGTTCATGCCTGCATCTAGTTGCTGTAAGTAAGTAAGTAATAGTTACCATTTATGTAGCGCTTTGCCTCAAATGATCCCAAAGTGCTTTACAATAAATTATTCATCAACAAATAGACAACAAAAATATTATTGATCTTAAATGTTTTTTTTAAGAAAAACCAGCAACAAAGCATATACAAAGCAACTATCTCTCTCTCTATCTCTCTCTCACACACCACACACACACACACACACACACACACACACACAACACACAACACACATTAGCTCAATCGTTCATTCAGTGGTGTGCTTCGTTCGTGTCCGCCTGTTTAGTGAGCAACAATGCCCGTGCGTCATGCTTGCATCAGTTGCTGTGTGCTTCGTTGTGTGTGTGTGTGAGCACATGCCTGTGTGTTCATGCCTGCATCAGTTGCTGTGTGCTTCGTTGTGTGTGTGTGTGAGCACATGCCTGTGCGTTCATGCTTGCATCAGTTGCTGTGTGCTTCGTTGTGTGTGTGTGTGAGCACATGCCTGTGCGTTCATGCTTGCATCAGTTGCTGTGTGCTTCGTTGTGTGAGTGTGTGTGTGAGCACATGCCTGTGCGTTCATGCCTGCATCAGTTGCTGTGTGCTTGCATTGTGTGAGTGTGTGTGTGTGTGGTGTGTGTGTTGAGACGAGCCTGTGCGTTCATGCCTGCATCAATTGCTTGTGTGCTAGCGCGTGCCGTGAGTGTGTGTGTGTGTGTGTGAGCACATGCATGTGTGTTCATGCCTGCATCAGTTGCTGTGTGCTTCATTGTGTGAGTGTGTGTGTGTGTGAGCACATGCCCGTGCATTCATGCCTGCATCAGTTGTTGTGTGCTTCATTGTGTGAGTGTGTGTGTGTGAGCACATGCCCGTGCGTTCATGCCTGCATCAGTTGCTGTGTGCTTCATTGTGTGAGTGTGTTTAGTATTTCTGATGACTGCTTAGTGAGCAGATGCTAACAGACTAACTAACTAGTGAGCAGATGCAGATGATTATCTCTATTCTCTTTTAAACATGTGTATATCATCATTTTTTGCTTGCATGGTGTATGAATGTTATTTGTCAAACTTTTTTTGGCTTTCGTGAGGGAAATCACTATAAAAACACTGGACTTGATTGCAACTGGGGAGACCAGTGAAAACCGGACACATACGTATGCCTCCTTCTCTTCTTCTTCGCCTCAATCGTCAACATCATCTAGTTGATGATTCTGCTGCACCTCATCCATTATGGCCTTATGAAGAAGATGACTTAATCACTTACTTTTTGCATTGATTTTGAACATTTTTAATATTCTTTGATCCTTAACTTTCATCCAGTATGGCCATTTTGAACGTGATCCTGAAGCCTGTCAGTTTGTTTCTGCTGTTCCGGGTCTACCAGTCGAGAAAGGACCTCACCGATTTCACCCTGCCCGGCATAGACAGGATTCCTGGGGTATTTTTTTAGGTGCGTGTCCGTGGTATGTGTGTGGTGTCTCTATCTCTCTCTCTGTGTTTGTGTGTGTTGTGTCTTCTGTGTGTGTTTGTGCTTGTGCATGCGTGTGTGGGTGAAAGGCCATTTTCCGTCGGTCTTCCCAGGAAGCAAGATGGCTCATGATGCTCTTCATGATGATGTGCTCCAGTAGCTTGCAAGGAACACTCGTTGGGGAGAAATGTGTGTGTGTGTGCGTGTGTCTCTCTCTCTCTCTCTGTGTTTGGCAAGGTCCGTTGTGCGTGTGTGTGTGTGTGCGTTGCGCTGTGTCTGTGTGTGTGTGTGTGTGTGTTTCCCTCTCTGCTCTCTGTGTTGTGTGTGTGTGCATCTGTTTGTGTTTTTTGTGTGCCCTCTCTAGCGACTACTCTGGGATTTGTTGTTGAACGTGTGTGTGTGTTTCACATAGCGGACTCTCTCTGTTTGTGAGGTGTGTGTGTGTGTGTGCCTCTCTTCACTTCATTCCACATAGAGGACTACAGTTCTGTTTACTCTGTGTGTGTTATGAGGATCTACGGATGTGTGTGTGTTTCCCTTCCTTCCACTAGCGACTACAGTCAGTGTTTGTGTTTGTGTGTGTGTGTGTGCCTGTCCCTTCCTTCCATATAGCGACTACAGTCAGTGAGGACTACTCTGTGGCTGTTGAACTTTAGGAGGATCTACCCAAATGCGACTACAGTCAGTGATGACTGTGTGTGTGCGTGCGTGTGCATGCAATAGCGACTATAAAGTCCAGTGAGGACTACGCCTGTGGCTTGTTGAACGTGGAGATTGGTTTGATGATTGCGTCATGTGGTCTGACAGGCGGAGGGCTGACCAGTGGGGTTTATGAGGACATCGACAGAAGTCGACCGGCAGGGACCTACTGAAATGACGTGGAATTGGTTTGATGATTGCGTCATGTGGTCTGACAGGCGGAGGGCTGACCAGTGGGGGTTATGAGGACATCGACAGAAGTCGACCGGCAGGGACCTACTAAAATGACGTGGAATTGGTTTGATGATTGCGTCATGTGGTCTGACAGGCGGAGGGCTGACCAGTGGGGGTTATGAGGACATCGACAGAAGTCGACCGGCAGGGACCTACTCCGGACCGCCGGTGGAAGCCGCCTCACACCACGCCACCATCACCAAGCCGTAATAATGACGCCGCTTCACACCACGTCACCGTCACCAAGCCGTGATCACGACACCGCTTCACTACATCGCTTCACAGCACACCGTCACCAAGCAGTGAGACGACACCGCTTCACTACATCGCTTCACAGCACACCGTCACCAAGCAGTGAGACAACACCGCTTCACTACATCGCTTCACAGCACACCGTCACCAAGCAGTGAGACAACACCGCTTCTCTTCACCTCGTTGTTTCAAACTACCGATAGTTTTTTCCCCGACTGAGATCCCTGCGCCTTGTGATGTGACTGATGATACAGTTAGGAAATAGAGTAACACAATCTGCAGTTTGAGTCAAGCTTTTTGGGGGGTGCCTTATAATTAGATGCGCCTTTTAGACCGTACAATACGGTACATTTGTTCTTGACTCCAGGAATTGTTAGACTGCACACCTTGGCTTCTTTGTTATGTCCTCTTGTTGTTGCTGGAAAACAATATGTAGTAGGGCTGTATACTGGTTTACAAATAGAAAATAAATGACTGCAGGATTTCACAAAGCCTCAGGGAAATGTTAAATAGCATGGTGGGCTGGGGAAATCCAAAGCACCGAGCAACAATGAAAACAAAACTGACATTTTCAAGCAAGGAGTTATGCTCGGAAACGTCGGTTTAGTTTTTGTTGTTGTTAAGTGTTTTGGATTCCCCAACGCACCATGTTATTATTTTTAATTTTCCTGAGACTGTTTTTACTAGGTCTGAAGGCAAGCGTCACTTTATCGAGTGCTGACAATCGTCTTCTTGTGGCCATGTTTCTGTGTGAAGTAACAATCACCCAGCACCGGTGTTTGTTATAATTTTCTGTTTTTATGTTTAATTTTTGTTCAGGCAATGTTTTTATGTAGTTTTTGGGGCCTTTCTGTAAACAAACATTTTTAAATACAAAAAATTGATGATAAATATTCACAGTACATTGGTTTTGGGTGGGTTTTTTCATGGTGTTCAATATTTTTGCATTAATCTGAGGTGCACATTTCTTGTGTAAACAGCTCAAAATGTGATATATATTTTTTAAACATTAAAAATTCATTTTGCATTTTGAGTGCAATAATCAAGCATGTTATACAGTATTACGGTATTATGCAAACTATGTATGCAGCAGTTGTTAATCAGTATTTATAAAGGTGCAGTTGGCTTTAATCATCAATACTACATCATTTACCATCCTTTCATGATGCTTTGTTTGTTGTTGTTGTCTTACCCTGGATTAAAGACTCCAAGGATCATCCCAACAACCGAAGCACTTGAACACTATGGTACAAATGCACCAGCTAGGGATGAGAACATTACGTGCATGACAGTGTTTGATTACCCCGCCACATGAGCAGCCACACTCCAACTTTGGAGGATTTGGGAGACTGATGATGTTATGCTAGGAGCTTGTCATGGCTTAAGACAATCCCTGCACAACCGTGCAGAACATAACATTTTGATGTAGCCTTGGTGTTCTAGCTGGTCTGACAGCCTCGTGCCAAGGTTTGTTTTCTGTTGGTTTCTTTCTATTTGATCTGTGCATTTCAGATTATTGCGTCCCGTGGGGATACCGGGGGGTCTTTTGTAAAAATAGTTCCCCCACCTTCTGGAAGTCCTGTGCTTGTAACTTCCTTGTAAGACAACAATAAACAAAGCAGCATGAAAGGATGGTAAATCTATCACTCTTTGACTCTGCCTTTTCCCTTTGCTTACTATGATCTATCTTTCTGCCTTACTGGTCCATTCTTCTGCCTTTTTTCAAGAAACGCTTTCAAAAAAGATTTCCTCCAGCCGAAGTCGGGCTTGCTGGGCCTAACTATTTCTTAGTTAGGCGCATAACGGCAGCATGACACATCTGCGCTCATAATTGACAGGAAACTGAGCGACCGAAGAAGAAGAAGATTATTGTGTACCCTATGCATGGCCCAGGAAAAAATATCTTTTTACAAAAAACCTTTGCATGCAATTCTGGCCCATGTTTGTGTGCACAAGTTTGTGTTCATGATTATGCGCATTCCAAATCCAAACTTTGTGGCAAGTTGTTTTCAGTCTCTGGTTTTGTCCATCATTTGTGACCTTGGTCATTTTGGGCTCTGATATTTGGTATATTCAAGTCACAGAGACTTATCTCTGTGGGCTGGGTGAGGGCACACTTGGGAAACCTAGCTATCAATTTGGCCATACCAGGCAGCGGGACTTCTCCCTGCTCTTACCGACTTTCAACTGCCGTGGGATTTTTACATGCGTAAAGCGCACGGGTCAGACTAGCTTTAAGTCCCCATCTGAAGGACTCAACGTTCAGTTCGATTTTCCTGTCGAACTAGAAAGAAAAAGGTGAGGCCGGGATTCGAACCCGGGTCACTCATGTTGCAGTCACGCATTACATTCGGCAGGCGAATATCTTAACCACTCAGCCACCTTTCCACCTTGTAGAAGTTCTGTGCTAGTAACGGGCCCTGGGCAAGGATTCTCCGCTATAAACGCATGTCGGAATAGCAGTTGCCTCATGTGCTATCTGAAACTGGTGGCTGGGCTGGGTTGATTTAATCCTAGCTCTTTTGCTTAAGCGTTCAGCCTCCGTTAAAGTTCAGGAGCTTGTGCTTTGATGGTTTGCCTCTCACTTTTCTATTTATCAATGGTTCTTTTTTGTAGTATTATTATTCATTTTGGTGCATCTTTACTTGTTTTAAGATTTGTTCTTTTCTTGAAAAGTGTACAGTGAAAGTGTGTAGTCAGAGTATGGTGCATTTTTTTTACGAAATCTAAAATATTTACTTGCTGTTCGTCGCTTTTGGAAAAGATTGGTTTAAGATTTCATCTATTTGTAAGCAGTGGTTTTGGCAATGTTTTACTCTAGACACCCCCTTCATGTTTACTACCCTCAATCTCAAAGTCTGCTTTCAGTTTGATGACAACAACCCCAGGCTGATCCTAACCCTACCCCTTTCCCGAGAAGAAGCAGACTGTTGCTTCTCAGTGAACATTTTCAGTGCAAAAAATGGTGTGTGTGTGCGGGCGCTTTATATACAAGCTAGCTGAATTTTGTTCCTCACAAGTACAGTGTAGTGTTCAGTTAACACACAGTGGTCGAAATCAGTCTGTTTACGTATTGACCAAACATTCTCCGCACTTGTGTGTTATCAGTATTTACAGAGTTCCCAGCAAATTTCAGATTTTATATTTACGCAGTATTCAACATATGAATACAGTGGAATCCGTTTAATTGGCCATCGGATAATCGGCCAAAGACGCTTAATCGGCCAATTTCCTCTGGAACGGAATTTTTTCTTCTTAAGCATGTGTTATTTTGTTCGTTTTTACGGCCAAAGCTGAAATCTTCAATTTCGCTTTATTGGCCACTTTTTCTCTCTAATTTTTCCTCTTTACCCCTTTTTGAGAGGGAGAACAACAGAGGCAGACAAACTGACAACACGCTTTTGACGTTTACATGGTTGAGTGTGAAGTTGGAAGGTGAGCTGTTGTCAATTGAAAGACCCTGCATGGCGTTAAAATCACTCAAGAAAACAAAATCATAGTCTTTTACTCGTGCTTCTGTCAAGTTGTAGGATTAATAAACACACACACGCACATACACACATCACAAAAAGGGAAAGAATTTGAATTTGAACTGCAACATTTAATTTTGACGTCATTGCTTTTGACTTGCATAATTGCGTCATACAGTATCTCGATGTTCGTTTTATCGGCCGATTCGCTTTATCGGCCATATTTTTCCTGGTCCCAAAAGTGGCCGATTAAGCGGATTCCACTGTAGTAAATTTGTTTTGAATCATTTTCTATCCATGTATTTTTACACTACGCACTTAATATAATATCGAAATCTTTCACAATTTTGTATTAATATTATGTTCAATCTGTACATAGTTCATGTGATAATACTGCACTACTACTACTAGTCTTGAATTTCACTGTATGAAGTACCATTTTTTAAATATATATTTTAAAGTTTCCATGTGTACACAGCTTTTCGTATTTCTCTGTGGTTTTATTGAAGTTTGCTTAACTTGCCATGTACGCTTCACATTGACATCCACTAATTTAATACTGGTACGTTTGTAAATCCATTGTGGTCAAATGACTGGACTATTTTGTTGTTGGTGTGTAGTTACACCCTTGAACTCATGAGAAATGTCAGAGTGGGGAAGGTGGGGAAGATAGGGATGGGTAGAGGATGGAAGGGAGTGGGGGTGGGGGGCATTTTAACATTTTTGCTTTGCTGAAATTCCATGTACATTTCGCTGTATTGTATCTGTCCAATGGAAGTTTGTGTGTTGGTTTGTTTCCAAATGTATTTTGAATAACTTGTCCACTGCTGCTACATTTGTGCCTTTTTGCATTCCAAACAGATCTTATATGTAATGTGTGTGTGCGCGTGCATGCGCATGTGATAATATGTGCACATGTCTGCATGCCTAAACTTACAGCACAAACGACCAAATGTCATGGTTTCATAAATCCATTGTATCTTGCCAATCAAAATGTTTAAACAAATATTAAAAAGTAAAAATTGAACAAAATATATATTAGTGTGTGAAAATGTGGTTTTTTTTATAAAATATTATAGCTGATCACCGTTTTAGGTTTAGTAAGAATGGCTTTGCGATATCTCCGTGATCAAAGTTATTGAAGCTCTCCTACAACTAATTCTGATTGTTCCCGCTGTTTTGTTCACAAACTGTGTGAAGTTGGCCTTACTTTGTTCCCCAATAGCAACTCTGTTGGTTATGTTCATAATCAAAGTGAGGTTTTTCATCAGTGGATTATGTATTGCATTTTGTGGTGCTTGTTAATTGTTTGTTTAATCAATTGTTTTCAAAGCAAATTTAAACAAGTTTTTGGTATTTTGTGTATATTGAAATGTCCCACCATTTTGTCTTTACTTTTCTTTTTCCCCAGAGTCCCTTAAAGGGCCACCCTGACGGATGAGTTTTTGTAAGAAACATGTCCAGATCACCAGGAAAACACCCTTTACAGAGATTGCAACACTCACTTTGCTCTGGTTTCCTAGAAATCAAACCGTCAAATCGGCGATTCCTCCTTGGCGGAGGTGAAGGAAGTCAAATTCTTTCACCCAAAGAGAATGGCCGCCTGCGTTTAGACCAAATCGTTTGCACGAAATGTTCGCAATACAAGCCTTTTTTCTTTATTTTTTAAAATTTGATACAGATTATCTAAAGGAGTTTCGCTCACAACAAAGGAAACAGCTCCAATTTTTGTTTTACTGCACTACAAAAAAAAAGAAAACGCTTCAACCACAATGCGTGACCTCCACCCACCCCATCCAAAATGGCTTCTCTCTCCGGCATCTCCGCCAAGGAGGAATCGCCGTTTTGACGGTTTGATTTCTAGGAAACCAGAGCAAAGTGAGTGTTCCGATCCTTGAAAAGGCTGTCTTTCTGGTGATCTCAACGTGTTTCTTGCAAAAAAACTCATCCGTCAGGGTGCATCTTTAAATTGTTCAAACTCTTTTCTTGATTTTTGTCAGTTTGAGATGCAGGTGGTGGTACATTTTAATTCTGTGCTCAGTGGCATTATTGTAGAATCACTATTGTAGAATCACTATTGTAGAATCACTATTGTAGAATCACTATTGTAGAATCACTATTGTAGAATCATTATTGTAGAATCACTAGTGTAGAATCACTATTGTAGAATCATTATTGTAGAATCACTATTGTAGAATCACTATTGTAGAATCACTATTGTGAAAGGATGTTATCCTGTGCTTTTGTGTTTTAGTATTCAGTGTATTCTAGTCACAGAGACTTAGATCTGCGAAATTCGGACTGCTCCCCCATTTTTCTTGGGGGGTGGGAGGTGTAGAGAACTTGGAAAACCTAGCTATCAATTTGATCATACCAGGCAGCAGGATTTCTCCCTGCTGTTACCGACTTTTACCTGCTCTTATCGACTTTTGTACTAAGTGGTCGAACTTTACGCGGTGACAGTCCTGAGATGACCGTAGCTGTTGACGGGACTATAATGGAAAAAACAATTAAATAAATAAATCGACTTTTACCTGGGCATATTGACTTTTAACTGCCGTGGGAATTTTTCGTGCATAAAAGCGCACAGGTAAGACTAGCTTTAAGTCCGCTTCCGAAGGATTCAACTTTAGTTCGATTTTCCTGTTGAAGTAGAAAGAAAGGGCGAGGCCGGGATTCTCACCAAACCCGGTCACTCACGCATTGAAATTGGCAGACAAAGGTGTTAGCCACTGTGCCACCTTCCTTCCTAACAATGGTTCATATAGCTGGCCATAGCTCATTGTTTGGACCACTGTGCCACCTTCCTTCCTAACAATGGTTCATATAGCTGGCCATAGCTCATTGTTTGGACCACTGTGCCACCTTCCTTCCTAACAATGGTTCATATAGCTGGCCATAGCTCATTGTTTGAACCACTGTGCCACCTTCCTTCCTAACAATGGTTCATATAGCTGGCCATAGCTCATTGTTTGGACCACTGTGCCACCTTCCTTCCTAACAGTGGTTCATATAGCTGGCCATAGCTCATTGTTTGGACCACTGTGCCACCTTCCTTCCTAACAATGGTTCATATAGCTGGCCATAGCTCATTGTTTGGACCACTGTGCCACCTTCCTTCCTAACAATGGTTCATATAGCTGGCCATAGCTCATTGTTTGGACCACTGTGCCACCTTCCTTCCTAACAATGGTTCATATAGCTGGCCATAGCTCATTGTTTGGACCACTGTGCCACCTTCCTTCCTAACAATGGTTCATATAGCTGGCCATGGTTCATTGTTTGGACCACTGTGCCACCTTCCTTCCTAACAATGGTTCATATAGCTGGCCATAGCTCATTGTTTGGACCACTGTGCCATCTTCCTTCCTAACAATGGTTCATATAGCTGGCCATGGCTCATTGTTTGGACCACTTCCGCTTGTGGTCCTTAGTTTTCTTTTGGTTGTATATTTTGATTGTTATTCTGGATGTAATGTAGTGAACAGTACAAGTTTTTTTATAAAGATATGCAGTCTTCAATTTTTGTCATGCACACATTGGATACCCAATCCGCAAATTCTGTAATGAAACCCCGTTCACTGATGTAAAAAATAGGCGGATTGGATTGTGATGAGTGTCTGCATCTGCTCATTTCTTAGGGGAAGGGAACGGGGTCCGTGCGGAACTTGCTGATTGCGGATCTAATGTGCACATACCCTTATTTTATCATTATTTTTTGTTATTTAAAACCTACAACGTATAAGAGAATAAAACAAACGAGCAAGCTGCTCTTTGTTCCACAATGTTGTGCCCAGGGCATTCAGCACAGTGTTGTGCCCAGGGCATTCAGCACTGTGTCAAGGATAGAGCCAGTGACGTCAAATTAAACTTTCAAACAAAATAATTTTTGTTAGCTATAAATTTCGTTCGGAAAAAAAAAGTTAAATCAGGAAGCCTTTTTAAGAGTGAAAAAATGTAACAGTTTAATTTATTTTTGTTTTGAGGGAAAAAAAGAAGGTGCTTACTATTTTCGCCATATTTTCCAACATTACCCAAACACCACAAGTGTTCAGTCAAATTGACATTGTGTGAAGAATATCGGCAGATGAAGCGATCAACAATTCTGTCTGTCCAATTTGGTGCTAAGAATCCCCCACAAATAACCACAGCATTTTCACCATTTCTATGTTACCAGTGTTCATTAACTGTACAAGTACTTGGCTGTTTATACAGTCAAACCTCTATTATAAGACCCTCCGTTAAAAGACCTCATTTAACTCCTTGACTGCCATATAACGTATCACATACTGACTTGATGACATCACTGATGAAGTCATCAGATGAAGAGGAATAACCCTGATATGCTGGTTTTTGCTCTAACACATTCAAGAGAGTTATATCCCCAGACCATTTTGCCAAATTGGCTTTATCAGTTGTCTTTTTCGAGGCATGATTTTTACAATGATTTTTTCTTTAATTTTCTCTGGCAGTCAAGGGGTTAAGACTGATTTTTGGGGCATGGATCTTACTATAATTTTTAAAACCCACCTCCATTAAAAGACCTCTCATTTAAGCCCGAGTTTTTTTGCATGGATGTAATGTATTTTACTACAAATATGATTTACGCATAAAACCCACCTCCGTTATAAGACCCCTCCAATTTAAGACCGATTTTTCCTGACTCTGGAAGTGTTAAAATAGAGGTTTGACTGTACCATGGAATTGTCAAAGGCTGTACGTTTTGTGATCACATCAGTGTCAGACTATTCTTGTGGAACGTACGTATGAGTACATTATGAAGAACCTTAAGGCTTAGGGGCTGTGCGCATTACACTCCAAAACCTCTTCTTTCTTTCCTGTACAGCAACCACAGTCACACCTCATGCACATATCCGCAAGAAAAGTACATTATGAAGAACCTTAAGGCTTAGGGGCTGTGCACATTACACTCCAAAACCTCTTCCTTCTTTCCTGTACAGCAACCAGTCACACCTCATGCACATATCCGCAAGAAAAGTACATTATGAAGAACCTTAAGGCTTAGAGGCTGTGCACATTACATGTGGAAACCTCTTCCTTCTTTCCTGTACAGCAACCAGTCACACCTCATGCACATATCCGCAAGAAAAGTAAAAGAACTTGATAAATAAGCGGATGGGATAAGCACATGCGGATGAAAACGCTTATCCCATCCGCTTCTGGTTCTGGTTCTGGTTCTGGTACTGGTATACGTCGAAGGAGCCTATGAAGGCTAAGTACTCCACGGAACTGGGAGAGCGCACTGAGAATTGAAATATAAAATACTTTTTTCTTTTTTTTAAAAATAAAGACAACTGTCTTTGTTTTACTGTCTGGTGGTGTTGACAGCTTTTTAAGAGTTGACCATAGGCCTTTTCGCAGTATCCGGGCTGGACCAATCCGGCTAGCGTAGCGCTCACCGGGGACCGGCACAGCTTATATCTTAAGTTCTTTGACCTATTTGTGGATATCGAGGGGAAGTTGCCTAAGCGTGTTATCACCCTTCTGTTTTCGTCTTGTGATACCACGTGTAGGCAATTACCCCTGGATATGTGCATGAGGTTTCGGAGTGTAATGTGTACAGCTCCTTAGAAGGTTTATTTTTGTTCCTCCTCAATCACATCCAGCAAATCTTCCATAAAGCAGTGTCAGCTCAGCGTTTGTCTTTGTTCCTCCTCAATCATATCCAGCAAGTCTTCCGTAAAGCACT
Source organism: Phymorhynchus buccinoides (assembly GCA_017654935.2). Classification (NCBI taxonomy): domain Eukaryota; kingdom Metazoa; phylum Mollusca; class Gastropoda; order Neogastropoda; family Raphitomidae; genus Phymorhynchus; species Phymorhynchus buccinoides. The sequence continues at coordinate 41,089,019 of CM065705.1, read as the reverse complement.
GTCAGCTCAGCGTTTGTCTACATTGTATCAAAAGCTTTTTTCTTTCAGTTAAAATTACTTTTGTGACAGGATATCTGATGTGTGGGTTTTTTGTTGTGTTTTTATTGTAGTTTGTAAGTTTTTTTCTCTCAATGAACTGCAAGAAATGTGATCTGAGATTACTTTCAACACGGAACAAATCTGATGAAAAACTAATAATTATTTTATGAAAAGTACATTCCATTGTTTAAACTACCCCCATATTTTACGGACTATAAGGCGATACTGTTTTTCTAGACTGAGACCCCTGCGCCTTATAATGTGACTGATAATATAGCAAGGAACTATAACATCAACATTTTCTGTAAAATTTGGTAGGTGATCCTTATAATCAAGTGCGCCTTGTAGTCCGTAAAATACAGTACAATTTTGTGTATTTTTGTTTAATACGGGGTAAAGGAAAGAAGTTTTAATGAAGTTTTCTCCTTCAATGCTTGTTTGTATTGCAGGTTGGTGCTGTATTGAGGCACGTTTCAATGCTTGTTTGTATTGCAGGTTGGTGCTGTATTGAGGCACGTTTCAATGCTTGTTTGTATTGCAGGTTGGTGCTGTATTGAGGCACGTTTCAATGCTTGTTTGTATTGCAGGTTGGTGCTGTATTGAGGCACGTTTCAATGCTTGTTTGTATTGCAGGTTGGTGCTGTATTGAGGCACGTTTCAATGCTTGTTTGTATTGCAGGTTGGTGCTGTATTGAGGCACGTTTCAATGCTTGTTTGTATTGCAGGTTGGTGCTGTATTGAGGCACGTTTCAATGCTTGTTTGTATTGCAGGTTGGTGCTGTATTGAGGCACGTTTCAATGCTTGTTTGTATTGCAGGTTGGTGCTGTATTGAGGCACGTTTCAATGCTTGTTTGTATTGCAGGTTGGTGCTGTATTGAGGCACGTTTCAATGCTTGTTTGTATTGCAGGTTGGTGCTGTATTGAGGCACGTTTCAATGCTTGTTTGTATTGCAGGTTGGTGCTGTATTGAGGCACGTTTCAATGCTTGTTTGTATTGCAGGTTGGTGCTGTATTGAGGCACGTTTCAATGCTTGTTTGTATTGCAGGTTGGTGCTGTATTGAGGCACGTTTCAATGCTTGTTTGTATTGCAGGTTGGTGCTGTATTGAGGCACGTTTCAATGCTTGTTTGTATTGCAGGTTGGTGCTGTATTGAGGCACGTTTCAATGCTTGTTTGTATTGCAGGTTGGTGCTGTATTGAGGCACGTTTTGCTCTTTTTTTGTGCACGCCACATTTAGTTTTTATTTGAATCACATGTATGCTTACCTAAAATTATCATGTTTAAAGACCTACCACGTCACGTGTCAAAATCACAGTTTTCACGTGTTTTCCCTCTTATAGCTGGTAAGAAATCTTAAGAAATCTTCCTAGCATAAGAGGGAATGTGACGCGTGATGTGGGGGGTCTTTAAAAAATAGTATACTTAGGGTAACTTCATATTTTTTTTAATTTGATTTTAAGATTTGAACCAGTGACCTCCATGTTCCCAGTGTTGTTACTGTTTCCAGTGACCAGAGATGAGATTATCAAGAGGCGGGGGGAGTCCAGGTTGGGTATGACGTTCTCAAAATGGATTTGTTCTCAACATGTCTGCACATGTGCGAAGAATTAGGGATAGGTTTAGGGTCAATTTAGTGTCGAATACACAAAAGATAAAATTTGATGGTAAATCATGATTAATTTTCGCACATGCGCAGACATGTTGAGAACAAATCCATTTTGAGAATGCCACACCGGCACAGACCCTCGGTGGGGTTCAGGGACAAAGCCCCTGATGGGGTTCAGGGACAAAGCCCCCTGAAGAGGAAGAAATTTTGCATTTGAACCTATAAAAATCTGCCTCTGAGACAGCAACATTATTAAAATTTTAATCTACTTGATCCTACCAACAAAAATGTGAAATTGTGAAGACCACTGACTCAGGGCTAGTGATTTTCTGAGACAGAGACACAGAGCCAGAAACAGACAGACATAGAATGAACCGATTAAGAACAAAATATGCATCAAGTTTTTCACCACATTTTCGCTTCAACACACACCCCTCCCCCAAAATAACGATGGCTTGGAGTCAAAACGGACTATCTTTAGATAGTCCATTGACGTATTATTGAACATATTGTGAAAACTAATAACTTGTTTCAAAAAGAGACTGCAGACATTTGAAAAGCATATTCCCCATTTTACATTAATTGCAGTCTTTTTTAATACAAGTTCTTAGTTTTTGCAATGACATCAATAATAAGTCAAAGGACTATCTAAAGATAGTCCGTTTTGACTCTAAGCCATCGAAAATGTTCTCAACATATTTACAGTGAACTAAGCAATGACCCCTGGGGCCATCAAAAGAGGAAATCCTCCAAATGGACGGAAAATCTCATCTCTGAGTGACTGACTATGTGTACATCATGCAAACACTGGATTGTATGTGATTTTGAATTATTGGATTTTCGTTTTAATTCTGAAATTTACAAAAATAATTCTGAAAGGTTAAGAAAATGTAAGCCAGGGTTTCTGAAAATGTAGAGATTGTGCGTATTTACGCACTAGAACTCTCAAATCACCCCCTAGAATCTCAAACCATGCATGAGATTTACCCTTTAAAATCTCAAGATCGACTTGCGCGTTAACACAGCTATTACTTTTTAGAAAGCTAACGATATATTTCAACCGCCTGCTTCGATACATCTAAGATTCTAGAAGATTGTGCACAAAGACATATCGGCCTAGATCGTTGAAAGCTCACTGCTCATTGGAAGATTGTGCACAAAGACATATCGGCCTAGATCGTTGAAAGCTCACTGCTCATTGGAAGATTGTGCACAAAGACATATCGGCCTAGATTGTTGAAAGCTCACTGCTCATTGGAAGATTGTGCACAAAGACATATCGGCCTAGATCGTTGAAAGCTCACTGCTCATTGGAAGACGCACTTCTTTGGCGTCCTCTTAGGCTCCCTCTGTGCGTGTGTGTGTGTGTGTGCAAGCGTTTGTATGTGTGTTCTTGTGCATGCATCTTTGTTTAAGCGTACACTTGTGTGAGTGAGTGTGTTTTGTAAAAGCATGCATGCACGTGAGTATTTGTTTTAGTGTGTGCATGTGTGTGTGAACGCATGTGTGAAAGTGGGGTGGAGTTCCTGGCAAGTTTTCTGACCCTTTCAAATTGGGAGTGAAAATATGTAACTGAATAGGGGGTGAGCGTACCCCTTAAGAGGTGAAAATCAGAAACCCTGATGTCATACAAGCATTGGACTGTATGTGATTTACTTCTTATATACGTGGTAAGGTTTAACATGGCGACAGCCCTGACATGGCCTTAATTGTTGACAGGGCTATAATCTTAATATTCTTCTTCTGCGTTCCCAGGCCATATGGCCATAATGTGTAAGGTACGTATGTGTTCATTTTTCACTGGTCTCCCCGCTGCGTACAGCCGACACATTCTGATGTCGGTGGAGCTTGATTATTTGGAAGATTTTTTTTTTAAAAGGCAGGCGAATGGGCCAATAAGTCAGAAAGATAGATGACGGAAAGCAGTGTGAAAAGGCAGAGTCAAAAGTCACAGATTACAGGACGTTACAAGCACAGAACTTCCAGAAGGTGGGGGAACTATTTGTACAAAAGACCCACAGGGAAATGTGGTTTTGAATCACTTGATTTTCTTTTTAATTCTGAAATTTACACTTTTAAAAAATAATTCTGCAAGGTCCTGAACATGTAAGCGCACTAAAAAAATACATATGCCAATTACTCTGAAATATTTTACACTTATGCAAAAGGCTGTTTAACTTTTTGGCTCCATTTTAGAAGTGTGTCCGCTCTTGTTCATGTTTGAACAAACTCCATACAGTGGAACCTCCCCATGAACACCTGGAGAAATCTGACCTCTTAGCAGGGAGAGGTCTGGAGGTGGACAGGCACACGCTTCTCGCACCTGGCTATTCAATAAAGCATCCAAGAAACATCTACACTGTTGGGTTGTTTTTATTCAATTTTGTGATTTTAAATCGTATATATTAGTTTTCACATCAAGAGGTATGGGAGCTGGTTGGTCTGGTGGATAGAGAGCTGGACTTCAAAACTGTACATGTTCTGATGCACCCAGGTTCAATCAGCTAAGGGCACTCCCCCCCCCACCCCCCTTCACATAAATTTATTATTTCAACTAACCACCCCACTGTTGAAAAATTTGCGTAAAGATCTAATATCAACATGGTTTGAACTAACCACCCCCTGATTTAAAAATAAAATAAAAAATGTTAAAAATGAATTTCTTAACAATCTAACTGTGCTCCCCTAGGGAAAAAGTATCTGTGGAACTGTCAGAAGCTACCCCTAAACCCACTGGACCCCTACAGAAAAAAAAGTTGTCATGTTATACAAGTTTCTTTTAAGTTACAAATAATTTGTCCATGGCCTACAAATGACTCAACTCGCATTAATGATTACCGTTAGTTTAGATAACTGAACACTAGCTTGAAGATTACAAAGGACTGGATTTGAAATTTTGAAAGGATTATAAACATTCTAAAACTGATTTTTAAGACAAAAATGCAATCTCCGAGTCTTCTCTGCATCTGCCTAGACTTGCTTTATAATCATTTTTGTTCTCTGAAATTGTTGATGGTTTTGTCGTTACATCAACGCAAACTTAGCTGAACTGATGGCAGCAGTACTCAGAGCCAGTGCTAATGCCTCCTAGCTGTTCAGAAAAGACCAGGCTGTACCATAAGGCAGCTGGTGTGGGGAGAGTCAACTAATCCCTCAGCAGCAGTACTCAGAACCAGTGCTAATGCCTCCTAGCTGTTCAGAAAAGACCAGGCTGTTCCATAAGGCAGCTGGTGTGGGGAGTCAACTAATCCCTCAGCAGCAGTACTCAGAGCCAGTGCTAATGCCTCCTAGCTGTTCAGAAAAGACCAGGCTGTTCCATAAGGCAGCTGGTGTGGGGAGTCAACTAATCCCTCAGCAGCAGTACTCAGAGCCAGTGCTAATGCCTCCTAGCTGTTCAGAAAAGACCAGGATGTTCCATAAGGCAGCTGGTGTGGGGAGTCAACTAATCCCTCAGCAGCAGTACTCAGAGCCAGTGCTAATGCCTCCTAGCTGTTCAGAAAAGACCAGGCTGTACCATAAGGCAGCTGGTGTGGGGAGTCAACTAATCCCTCAGCAGCAGTACTCAGAGCCAGTGCTAATGCCTCCTAGCTGTTCAGAAAAGACCAGGCTGTTCCATAAGGCAGCTGGTGTGGGGAGTCAACTAATCCCTCAGCAGCAGTACTCAGAGCCAGTACTAATGCCTCCTAGCTGTTCAGAAAAGACCAGGATGTTCCATCACTGTTGAAGATCAGTTACTGTGCAGCTCTTGCTTTACTATTGGTCCGGACTTCCAAGGGCACGTTACTTGCCTACTTACCAACCTACCTACCTATCTACATCCCATCTTATCTACCTGCTCTAAACAAGAGGGGGGTAGTGTCCTCTGATCGTACCATGAGTTGCACTCAACTCAAAACCCCAACGGACGTTAGCCTACCCCCCTCATAACATAACAGAACATAACAACAAAACATCCCAAAAACAAAGCAAAAAAACACCCTCTGCCTACCTACCAACCAATCTATCTTCTATTTATTCTATGTGAGAGAGAGGGGATAGTCTACCCCCCTCCAAACCTAGCAAAACAAAAAACCAACAATCCCAAAACAAAGCAAAAAAACACCCTCTGCCTACCTACCTAGCAGCTATCTACCCTAGGTGAGGGGCAGGGAGTGAAAGGGGGCAGGGGGTGTGGGGGGTGGTAGACTGCGCACAGCTCCCCAGCACGGGGACTTGATCCCCCATACCTCCCCCTACCTTACCAATCTCGCGACCTCCACTACCCCTCCCCTAACTGCCCTCTACCCCACCCCGCAAAAAAAGAAAGAAAAAAAAGGCTACCCCCCTCCTTCCTACCCCACCCAGCCTAACCCCCATACTTACCATTTCCTCGTTTCCAGTCTGCACAAAATAACACATCACAAAGCACATTATGCATAATAATACATGACAGTGCATACATTACAGCTAGCTTGAACTGGCATCTACACATACCAAATAAACCCATCATCAAAAACTTCAAACAAAATAGCATGTGCCGTATCTTACGGACTATAAAGTGATGCTTTTCCCCAGACCGAGACCCCTGCGCCTTAACACGTGACTGACAAGACGGTAAGGAAAGAGGAACAAAATCCACATTTTGAGTCGAATTGGGGGTGCGCCTTATAGTCCGCCTTTTACATCAAAACACAGACATTCACTGCCAAGTACCCTGCCACATGTTGTGCTTAAAAAAATTTTTTTAGACCTATGCAACTATTTTTTTCCATTTAGATCTTAGGTACTTTTAATAGTCCCACAAGACGTCTGTGAAATTCAGGTTTTCCTGAAGCATGGCCGCAATAATGAATGATGAATGAACAAACAAATTAAAATGAAAAAATAACCAAATGTCACCCGACTTAAACAATTGCAATAGCGGGGAAGACAAGGCTCTCTCTGTGTGTGTCTCTCTCTCTCTGTCTTCTCTCTCTCTCTTCTCTCTCTCTCATAATAGCATGTCCTCTACAATGAGCTTGCCACAAGCATTTGAACCCCCCCCCCCCCCCCCCCCAGTTGGCCAAAGGTCACTGTTTCGTTTGCCTCAGTGGCTTGAAAGCTGACGGCATTCAGCAGTAACAAATGAAACGGACAAGCACTGTCCCCCACTACCGCACACCAACTTCCATGATCCACAACACTAAGCACCGCTTCAACACACAGGCCTCAATAAAATAATAAAAAAAAATTGAGGCGACTTTAACCAGACCGCTCGTGTCTGGTTAAAGTCTCTCAATTTTTATTTTAATTATTTTATTGAGGCCTGTGTGTTGAAGCTGTGCTTAGTGGTTGTGACATGGCAGTTGGTGTGGGTAGTGGGGACATGTGCTTGTCCGTTTCCATTTGTTACTGCTGAATGCCGTGCTTTCACACTGAGCAACGAAACAGTGACCTTTGTGGCCACTGGGGGGGGGGGGGGGGGGGGTTCAAATGCTTGTGGCAAGCTCATGTAGAGGACATGCTATTATGAGAGAGAGAGAAAGAGAGAGAGAGAGACAGAGAGAGAGAGACACACCAGAGAAGCACTTGTCCTTCCCCTCTCTTGCAATTTTATGTCGGGTGACATTTTTGTTTATTTTTCATTTATTTGTTTTGTTCATTCATTCATTTATTGCGGCCATGCTTCATGACAACCTGAACTTCAGCAGACTCCATTTTTTTTTTTTTTTTTTTTTTTTTTGTGACTATAAAGTACCTAATACCTATGGAAAAAAATAGTTGCATAGGCTCTAAAAATAAGCAACTGTGGCGGGTACTTGGCAGTGAATGTCGTGTTTTGATGTAAAGGCGTATAAAGGCGCACCCGCCCCCAATTCGACTCAAAATGTGGATTTTGTTCCTCTTTCCTTACCGTCTTGTCAGTCACATGTTAAGGCGCAGGGGTCTCAGTCTGGGGAAAAGCATCACTTTATAGTCCGTAAGATACGGCACATGCTATTTTGTTTGAAGTTTTTGATGATGGGTTTATTTGGTATGTGTAGATGCCAGTTCAAGCTAGCTGTAATGTATGCACTGTCATGTATTATTATGCATAATGTGCTTTGTGATGTGTTATTTTGTGCAGACTGGAAACGAGGAAATGGTAAGTATGGGGGTTAGGCTGGGTGGGGTAGGAAGGAGGGGGGTAGCCTTTTTTTTTCTTTCTTTTTTTGCGGGGTGGGATAAAGGGCAGTTAGGGGAGGGGTAGTGGAGGTCGCGAGATTGGTAAGGTAGGGGGAGGATGGGGGATCAAGTCCCCGTGCTGGGGAGCTGTGCGCAGTCTACCACCCCCCACACCCCCTGCCCCCTTTCACTCCCTGCCCCTCACCTAGGGCAGACATGTGATAGGTAGGCAGGCAGAGGGTGTTTTTTTGCTTTGTTTTGGGATTGTTGGTTTTTTTGTTTTGTTAGGCTTGGAGGGGGGGTAGGGGTAGACTATCCCCTCTCTCTCACATAGAATAAATAGAAGATAGATTGGTTGGTAGGTAGGCAGAGGGTGTTTTTTTGCTTTGTTTTTGGGATGTTTTGTTGTTATGTTCTGTTATGTTATGAGGGGGGTAGGCTAACGTCCGTTGGGGTTTTGAGTTGAGTGCAACTCATGGTACGATCAGAGGACACTACCCCCCTCTTGTTTAGAGCAGGTAGATAAGATGGGATGTAGATAGGTAGGTAGGTTGGTAAATAGGCAAGTAACGTGCCCTTGGAAGTCCGGACCAATAGTAAAGCAAGAGCTGCACAGTAACTGATCTTCAACAGTGATGGAACATCCTGGTCTTTTCTGAACAGCTAGGAGGCATTAGTACTGGCTCTGAGTACTGCTGCTGAGGGATTAGTTGACTCCCCACACCAGCTGCCTTATGGAACAGCCTGGTCTTTTCTGAACAGCTAGGAGGCATTAGCACTGGCTCTGAGTACTGCTGCTGAGGGATTAGTTGACTCCCCACACCAGCTGCCTTATGGTACAGCCTGGTCTTTTCTGAACAGCTAGGAGGCATTAGCACTGGCTCTGAGTACTGCTGCTGAGGGATTAGTTGACTCCCCACACCAGCTGCCTTATGGAACATCCTGGTCTTTTCTGAACAGCTAGGAGGCATTAGCACTGGCTCTGAGTACTGCTGCTGAGGGATTAGTTGACTCCCCACACCAGCTGCCTTATGGTACAGCCTGGTCTTTTCTGAACAGCTAGGAGGCATTAGCACTGGCTCTGAGTACTGCTGCTGAGGGATTAGTTGACTCCCCACACCAGCTGCCTTATGGAACAGCCTGGTCTTTTCTGAACAACTAGGAGGCATTAGCACTGGTTCTGAGTACTGCTGCTGAGGGATTAGTTGACTCTCCCCACACCAGCTGCCTTATGGTACAGCCTGGTCTTTTCTGAACAGCTAGGAGGCATTAGCACTGGCTCTGAGTACTGCTGCCATCAGTTCAGCTAAGTTTGCGTTGATGTAACGACAAAACCATCAACAATTTCAGAGAACAAAAATGATTATAAAGCAAGTCTAGGCAGATGCAGAGAAGACTCGGAGATTGCATTTTTGTCTTAAAAATCAGTTTTAGAATGTTTATAATCCTTTCAAAATTTCAAATCCAGTCCTTTGTAATCTTCAAGCTAGTGTTCAGTTATCTAAACTAACGGTAATCATTAATGCGAGTTGAGTCATTTGTAGGCCATGGACAAATTATTTGTAACTTAAAAGAAACTTGTATAACATGACAACTTTTTTTTCTGTAGGGGTCCAGTGGGTTTAGGGGTAGCTTCTGACAGTTCCACAGATACTTTTTCCCTAGGGGAGCACAGTTAGATTGTTAAGAAATTCATTTTTAACATTTTTTATTTTATTTTTAAATCAGGGGGTGGTTAGTTCAAACCATGTTATTAATTGATCTTTACGCAAATTTTTCAACAGAGGGGTGGTTAGTTGAAATAATAAATTTATGTGAAAGGGGGGGGGGGGTGGGAGTGCCCTTAGCTGATTGAACCTGGGTGCATCAGAACATGTACAGTTTTGAAGTCCAGCTCTCTATCCACCAGACCAACCAGCTCCCATACCTCTTGATGTGAAAACTAATATATACGATTTAAAATCACAAAATTGAATAAAAACAACCCAACAGTGTAGATGTTTCTTGGATGCTTTATTGAATAGCCAGGTGCGAGAAGCGTGTGCCTGTCCACCTCCAGACCTCTCCCTGCTAAGAGGTCAGATTTCTCCAGGTGTTCATGGGGAGGTTCCACTGTATGGAGTTTGTTCAAACATGAACAAGAGCGGACACACTTCTAAAATGGAGCCAAAAAGTTAAACAGCCTTTTGCATAAGTGTAAAATATTTCAGAGTAATTGGCATATGTATTTTTTTAGTGCGCTTACATGTTCAGGACCTTGCAGAATTATTTTTTAAAAGTGTAAATTTCAGAATTAAAAAGAAAATCAAGTGATTCAAAACCACATTTCCCTGTGGGTCTTTTGTACAAATAGTTCCCCCACCTTCTGGAAGTTCTGTGCTTGTAACGTCCTGTAATCTGTGACTTTTGACTCTGCCTTTTCACACTGCTTTCCGTCATCTATCTTTTTGACTTATTGGCCCATTCGCCTGCCTTTTAAAAAAAAAATCTTCCAAATAATCAAGCTCCACCGACATCAGAATGTGTCGGCTGTACGCAGCGGGGAGACAGTGAAAAATGAACACATACGTACCTTACACATTATGGCCATATGGCCTGGGAACGCAGAAGAAGAATATTAAGATTATAGCCCTGTCAACAATTAAGGCCATGTCAGGGCTGTCGCCATGTTAAACCTTACCACGTATATAAGAAGTAAATCACATACAGTCCAATGCTTGTATGACATCAGGGTTTCTGATTTTCACCTCTTAAGGGGTACGCTCACCCCCTATTCAGTTACATATTTTCACTCCCAATTTGAAAGGGTCAGAAAACTTGCCAGGAACTCCACCCCACTTTCACACATGCGTTCACACACACATGCACACACTAAAACAAATACTCACGTGCATGCATGCTTTTACAAAACACACTCACTCACACAAGTGTACGCTTAAACAAAGATGCATGCACAAGAACACACATACAAACGCTTGCACACACACACACACACGCACAGAGGGAGCCTAAGAGGACGCCAAAGAAGTGCGTCTTCCAATGAGCAGTGAGCTTTCAACGATCTAGGCCGATATGTCTTTGTGCACAATCTTCCAATGAGCAGTGAGCTTTCAACAATCTAGGCCGATATGTCTTTGTGCACAATCTTCCAATGAGCAGTGAGCTTTCAACGATCTAGGCCGATATGTCTTTGTGCACAATCTTCCAATGAGCAGTGAGCTTTCAACGATCTAGGCCGATATGTCTTTGTGCACAATCTTCTAGAATCTTAGATGTATCGAAGCAGGCGGTTGAAATATATCGTTTAGCTTCTAAAAAGTAATAGCTGTGTTAACGCGCAAGTCGATCTTGAGATTTTAAAGGGTAAATCTCATGCATGGTTTGTGATTCTAGGGGGTGATTTGAGAGTTCTAGTGCGTAAATACGCACAATCTCTACATTTTCAGAAACCCTGGCTTACATTTTCTTAACCTTTCAGAATTATTTTTGTAAATTTCAGAATTAAAACGAAAATCCAATAATTCAAAATCACATACAATCCAGTGTTTGCATGATGTACACATAGTCAGTCACTCAGAGATGAGATTTTCCGTCCATTTGGAGGATTTCCTCTTTTGATGGCCCCAGGGGTCATTGCTTAGTTCACTGTAAATATGTTGAGAACATTTCGATGGCTTAGAGTCAAAACGGACTATCTTTAGATAGTCCTTTGACTTATTATTGATGTCATTGCAAAAACTAAGAACTTGTATTAAAAAAGACTGCAATTAATGTAAAATGGGGAATATGCTTTTCAAATGTCTGCAGTCTCTTTTTGAAACAAGTTATTAGTTTTCACAATATGTTCAATAATACGTCAATGGACTATCTGAAGATAGTCCGTTTTGACTCCAAGCCATCGTTATTTTGGGGGAGGGGTGTGTGTTGAAGCGAAAATGTGGTGAAAAACTTGATGCATATTTTGTTCTTAATCGGTTCATTCTATGTCTGTCTGTTTCTGGCTCTGTGTCTCTGTCTCAGAAAATCACTAGCCCTGAGTCAGTGGTCTTCACAATTTCACATTTTTGTTGGTAGGATCAAGTAGATTAAAATTTTAATAATGTTGCTGTCTCAGAGGCAGATTTTTATAGGTTCAAATGCAAAATTTCTTCCTCTTCAGGGGGCTTTGTCCCTGAACCCCATCAGGGGCTTTGTCCCTGAACCCCACCGAGGGTCTGTGCCGGTGTGGCATTCTCAAAATGGATTTGTTCTCAACATGTCTGCGCATGTGCGAAATTAATCATGATTTACCATCAAATTTTATCTTTTGTGTATTCGACACTAAATTGACCCTAAACCTATCCCTAATTCTTCGCACATGTGCAGACATGTTGAGAACAAATCCATTTTGAGAACGTCATACCAAACCTGGACTCCCCCCGCCTCTTGATAATCTCATCTCTGGTCACTGGAAACAGTAACAACACTGGGAACATGGAGGTCACTGGTTCAAATCTTAAAATCAAATTAAAAAAAATATGAAGTTACCCTAAGTATACTATTTTTTAAAGACCCCCCACATCACGCGTCACATTCCCTCTTATGCTAGGAAGATTTCTTAAGATTTCTTACCAGCTATAAGAGGGAAAACACGTGAAAACCGTGATTTTGACACGTGACGTGGTAGGTCTTTAAACATGATAATTTTAGGTAAGCATACATGTGATTCAAATAAAAACTAAATGTGGCGTGCACAAAAAAAGAGCAAAACGTGCCTCAATACAGCACCAACCTGCAATACAAACAAGCATTGAAACGTGCCTCAATACAGCACCAACCTGCAATACAAACAAGCATTGAAACGTGCCTCAATACAGCACCAACCTGCAATACAAACAAGCATTGAAACGTGCCTCAATACAGCACCAACCTGCAATACAAACAAGCATTGAAACGTGCCTCAATACAGCACCAACCTGCAATACAAACAAGCATTGAAACGTGCCTCAATACAGCACCAACCTGCAATACAAACAAGCATTGAAACGTGCCTCAATACAGCACCAACCTGCAATACAAACAAGCATTGAAACGTGCCTCAATACAGCACCAACCTGCAATACAAACAAGCATTGAAACGTGCCTCAATACAGCACCAACCTGCAATACAAACAAGCATTGAAACGTGCCTCAATACAGCACCAACCTGCAATACAAACAAGCATTGAAACGTGCCTCAATACAGCACCAACCTGCAATACAAACAAGCATTGAAACGTGCCTCAATACAGCACCAACCTGCAATACAAACAAGCATTGAAACGTGCCTCAATACAGCACCAACCTGCAATACAAACAAGCATTGAAACGTGCCTCAATACAGCACCAACCTGCAATACAAACAAGCATTGAAACGTGCCTCAATACAGCACCAACCTGCAATACAAACAAGCATTGAAACGTGCCTCAATACAGCACCAACCTGCAATACAAACAAGCATTGAAACGTGCCTCAATACAGCACCAACCTGCAATACAAACAAGCATTGAAGGAGAAAACTTCATTAAAACTTCTTTCCTTTACCCCGTATTAAACAAAAATACACAAAATTGTACTGTATTTTACGGACTACAAGGCGCACTTGATTATAAGGATCACCTACCAAATTTTACAGAAAATGTTGATGTTATAGTTTCTTGCTATATTATCAGTCACATTATAAGGCGCAGGGGTCTCAGTCTAGGAAAAAAGTATCGCCTTATAGTCCGTAAAATATGGGGGTAGTTTAAACAATGGAATGTACTTTTCATAAAATAATTATTAGTTTTTCATCAGATTTGTTCCGTGTTGAAAGTAATCTCAGATCACATTTCTTGCAGTTCATTGAGAGAAAAAAACTTACAAACTACAATAAAAACACAACAAAAAACCCACACATCAGATATCCTGTCACAAAAGTAATTTTAACTGAAAGAAAAAAGCTTTTGATACAATGTAGACAAACGCTGAGCTGACAGTGCTTTACGGAAGACTTGCTGGATATGATTGAGGAGGAACAAAGACAAACGCTGAGCTGACACTGCTTTATGGAAGATTTGCTGGATGTGATTGAGGAGGAACAAAAATAAACCTTCTAAGGAGCTGTACACATTACACTCCGAAACCTCATGCACATATCCAGGGGTAATTGCCTACACGTGGTATCACAAGACGAAAACAGAAGGGTGATAACACGCTTAGGCAACTTCCCCTCGATATCCACAAATAGGTCAAAGAACTTAAGATATAAGCTGTGCCGGTCCCCGGTGAGCGCTACGCTAGCCGGATTGGTCCAGCCCGGATACTGCGAAAAGGCCTAGGGTCAACTCTTAAAAAGCTGTCAACACCACCAGACAGTAAAACAAAGACAGTTGTCTTTATTTTTAAAAAAAAGAAAAGTATTTTATATTTCAATTCTCAGTGCGCTCTCCCAGTTCCGTGGAGTACTTAGCCTTCATAGGCTCCTTCGACGTAATAGTACCAGAACCAGAACCAGAACCAGAAGCGGATGGGATAAGCGTTTTCATCCGCATGTGCTTATCCCATCCGCTTATTTATCAAGTTCTTTTACTTTTCTTGCGGATATGTGCATGAGGTGTGACTGGTTGCTGTACAGGAAAGAAGGAAGAGGTTTCCACATGTAATGTGCACAGCCTCTAAGCCTTAAGGTTCTTCATAATGTACTTTTCTTGCGGATATGTGCATGAGGTGTGACTGGTTGCTGTACAGGAAAGAAGGAAGAGGTTTTGGAGTGTAATGTGCACAGCCCCTAAGCCTTAAGGTTCTTCATAATGTACTTTTCTTGCGGATATGTGCATGAGGTGTGACTGTGGTTGCTGTACAGGAAAGAAAGAAGAGGTTTTGGAGTGTAATGCGCACAGCCCCTAAGCCTTAAGGTTCTTCATAATGTACTCATACGTACGTTCCACAAGAATAGTCTGACACTGATGTGATCACAAAACGTACAGCCTTTGACAATTCCATGGTACAGTCAAACCTCTATTTTAACACTTCCAGAGTCAGGAAAAATCGGTCTTAAATTGGAGGGGTCTTATAACGGAGGTGGGTTTTATGCATAAATCATATTTGTAGTAAAATACATTACATCCATGCAAAAAAACTCGGGCTTAAATGAGAGGTCTTTTAATGGAGGTGGGTTTTAAAAATTATAGTAAGATCCATGCCCCAAAAATCAGTCTTAACCCCTTGACTGCCAGAGAAAATTAAAGAAAAAATCATTGTACAAAAAATCATGCCATGAAAAAGACAACTGATAGAGCCAATCTGGCAAAATGGTCTGGGGATATAACTCTCTTGACTGTGTTAGAGCAAAAACCAGCATATCAGGGTTATTCCTCTTCATCTGATGACTTCATCAGTGATGTCATCAAGTCAGTATGTGATACGTTATATGGCAGTCAAGGAGTTAATGAGGTCTTTTAACGGAGGGTCTTATAATAGAGGTTTGACTGTATAAACAGCCAAGTACTTGTACAGTTAATGAACACTGGTAACATAGAAATGGTGAAAATGCTGTGGTTATTTGTGGGGGATTCTTAGCACCAAATTGGACAGACAGAATTGTTGATCGCTTCATCTGCCGATATTCTTCACACAATGTCAATTTGACTGAACACTTGTGGTGTTTGGGTAATGTTGGAAAATATGGCGAAAATAGTAAGCACCTTCTTTTTTTCCCTCAAAACAAAAATAAATTAAACTGTTACATTTTTTCACTCTTAAAAAGGCTTCCTGATTTAACTTTTTTTTTCCGAACGAAATTTATAGCTAACAAAAATTATTTTGTTTGAAAGTTTAATTTGACGTCACTGGCTCTATCCTTGACACAGTGCTGAATGCCCTGGGCACAACACTGTGCTGAATGCCCTGGGCACAACATTGTGGAACAAAGAGCAGCTTGCTCGTTTGTTTTATTCTCTTATACGTTGTAGGTTTTAAATAACAAAAAATAATGATAAAATAAGGGTATGTGCACATTAGATCCGCAATCAGCAAGTTCCGCACGGACCCCGTTCCCTTCCCCTAAGAAATGAGCAGATGCAGACACTCATCACAATCCAATCCGCCTATTTTTTACATCAGTGAACGGGGTTTCATTACAGAATTTGCGGATTGGGTATCCAATGTGTGCATGACAAAAATTGAAGACTGCATATCTTTATAAAAAAACTTGTACTGTTCACTACATTACATCCAGAATAACAATCAAAATATACAACCAAAAGAAAACTAAGGACCACAAGCGGAAGTGGTCCAAACAATGAGCTATGGCCAGCTATATGAACCATTGTTAGGAAGGAAGATGGCACAGTGGTCCAAACAATGAGCTATGGCCAGCTATATGAACCATTGTTAGGAAGGAAGGTGGCACAGTGGTCCAAACAATGAACCATGGCCAGCTATATGAACCATTGTTAGGAAGGAAGGTGGCACAGTGGTTCAAACAATGAGCTATGGCCAGCTATATGAACCATTGTTAGGAAGGAAGGTGGCACAGTGGTCCAAACAATGAGCTATGGCCAGGTATATGAACCATTGTTAGGAAGGAAGGTGGCACAGTGGTCCAAACAATGAGCTATGGCCAGCTATATGAACCATTGTTAGGAAGGAAGGTGGCACAGTGGTCCAAACAATGAGCTATGGCCAGCTATATGAACCACTGTTAGGAAGGAAGGTGGCACAGTGGTCCAAACAATGAGCTATGGCCAGCTATATGAACCATTGTTAGGAAGGAAGGTGGCACAGTGGTTCAAACAATGAGCTATGGCCAGCTATATGAACCATTGTTAGGAAGGAAGGTGGCACAGTGGTCCAAACAATGAGCTATGGCCAGCTATATGAACCATTGTTAGGAAGGAAGGTGGCACAGTGGTCCAAACAATGAGCTATGGCCAGCTATATGAACCATTGTTAGGAAGGAAGGTGGCACAGTGGCTAACACCTTTGTCTGCCAATTTCAATGCGTGAGTGACCGGGGTTCGAATCCCGGCCTCGCCCTTTCTTTCTACTTCAACAGGAAAATCGAACTAAAGTTGAATCCTTCGGAAGCGGACTTAAAGCTAGTCTTACCTGTGCGCTTTTATGCACGAAAAATTCCCACGGCAGTTAAAAGTCAATATGCCCAGGTAAAAGTCGATTTATTTATTTAATTGTTTTTTCCATTATAGTCCCGTCAACAGCTACGGTCATCTCAGGACTGTCACCGCGTAAAGTTCGACCACTTAGTACAAAAGTCGATAAGAGCAGGTAAAAGTCGGTAACAGCAGGGAGAAATCCTGCTGCCTGGTATGATTAACCATTGTTAGGAAGGAAGGTGGCAAGAGTGGCTAAGACGTTTTCTCCTGCCAATTTCAATGCGTGAGTGACCGGGTTCGAATCCCGGCCTCGCCCTTTTTTTTCTAGTTTGACAGGAAAATCGAACTAAACGTCGAATCCTTCGGATGGGGACTTTAAAGCTAGTCTGACCCGTGCGCTATATGCATGTAAAATTCCCACGGCAGTTAAAAGTCAATATGCCCAGGTAAAAGTCGATTTATTTATTTAATTGTTTTTTCCATTATAGTCCCGTCAACAGCTACGGTCATCTCAGGACTGGCACCACGTAACGTTCGCCCACTTAGTACAAAAGTCGATAGAGCAGTAAAATTCGTAACAGCAGGAACAATCCGCTGCCTGGTATGATCAAATTGATAGCTAGGTTTTCCAAGTCCTCTACACCTCCCACCCCTCAAGAAAAATGGGGGAGCAGTCCGAATTTCGCAGATCTAAGTCTCTGTGACTAGAATACACTGAATACTAAAACACAAAAGCACAGGATAACATCCTTTCACAATAGTGATTCTACACTAGTGATTCTACAATAGTGATTCTACAATAGTGATTCTACAATAGTGATTCTACAATAGTGATTCTACAATAGTGATTCTACAATAGTGATTCTACAATAATGCCACTGAGCACAGAATTAAAATGTACCACCACCTGCATCTCAGACTGACAAAAATCAAGAAAAGAGTTGGTAAACAATTTAAAGGTTCACCCAGACGGATGGTTTTTTGCAAAAAAACCACGTCAAGATCACAAGAAAGACAGCCTTTACAAGAATTGGAACACTCACTTTGCTCTCGTTTCCTATAAATTAAACTGTCAAAACGGCGATTCCTTTTTGGCGGAGTTGCCGGAGAGTGAAGCCTTTTTGGATTGGGTGGGTGGAGCGTCACGCATTGTGGTTGAAGCGTTTTCTTTTTTTTTTGTAGTGCAGTAAAAAAAAAATTGGAGCTGGTTCCTTTGTTGTGAGCGAAACTCTTTAGATAATCTGTATAAAAATTAAAAAAACACAAAAACAAAGGCTTGTATTGCGAAAATTTCGTGCAAAAACGATTTGGTCTAGACAAACGCAAGCGTCCATTCTCTTGGGTGAAAGATTTGACTTCCTTCACCTCCCCGCCAGGAGGAGATCGCACGATTGACGGTTTTATTTCTAGGAAACCAGAGCAAATGCGAGTGTTGCAATCTCTGTAAAAGAGTGTTTTCCTGGTGATCTGGACATGTTTCTTAAAAAAACTCATCCGTCAGGGTGGGCCCTTTAAGGGACTCCTGGGGAAAAAAAAGTAAAGACAAAATGGTGGGACATTTCAATATACACAAAATACCAAAAACTTGTTTAAATTTGCTTTGAAAACAATTGATTAAACAAACAATTAACAAGCACCACAAAATGCAATACATAATCCACTGATGAAAAACCTCACTTTGATTATGAACATAACCAACAGAGTTGCTATTGGGGAACAAAGTAAGGCCAACTTCACACAGTTTGTGAACAAAACAGCGGGAACAATCAGAATTAGTTGTAGGAGAGCTTCAATAACTTTGATCACGGAGATATCGCAAAGCCATTCTTACTAAACCTAAAACGGTGATCAGCTATAATATTTTATAAAAAAAACCACATTTTCACACACTAATATATATTTTGTTCAATTTTTACTTTTTAATATTTGTTTAAACATTTTGATTGGCAAGATACAATGGATTTATGAAACCATGACATTTGGTCGTTTGTGCTGTAAGTTTAGGCATGCAGACATGTGCACATATTATCACATGCGCATGCACGCGCACACACACATTACATATAAGATCTGTTTGGAATGCAAAAAGGCACAAATGTAGCAGCAGTGGACAAGTTATTCAAAATACATTTGGAAACAAACCAACACACAAACTTCCATTGGACAGATACAATACAGCGAAATGTACATGGAATTTCAGCAAAGCAAAAATGTTAAAATGCCCCCCACCCCCACTCCCTTCCATCCTCTACCCATCCCTATCTTCCCCACCTTCCCCACTCTGACATTTCTCATGAGTTCAAGGGTGTAACTACACACCAACAACAAAATAGTCCAGTCATTTGACCACAATGGATTTACAAACGTACCAGTATTAAATTAGTGGATGTCAATGTGAAGCGTACATGGCAAGTTAAGCAAACTTCAATAAAACCACAGAGAAATACGAAAAGCTGTGTACACATGGAAACTTTAAAATATATATTTAAAAAATGGTACTTCATACAGTGAAATTCAAGACTAGTAGTAGTAGTGCAGTATTATCACATGAACTATGTACAGATTGAACATAATATTAATACAAAATTGTGAAAGATTTCGATATTATATTAAGTGCGTAGTGTAAAAATACATGGATAGAAAATGATTCAAAACAAATTTACTACAGTGGAATCCGCTTAATCGGCCACTTTTGGGACCAGGAAAAACATGGCCGATAAAGCGAATCGGCCGATAAAACGAACATCGAGATACTGTATGACACAATTATGCAAGTCAAAAGCAATGACGTCAAAATTAAATGTTGCAGTTCAAATTCAAATTCTTTCCCTTTTTGTGATGTGTGTATGTGTGTGTGTGTGTGTTATTAATCCTACAACTTGACAGAAGCACGAGTAAAAGACAATGATTTTGTTTTCTTGAGTGATTTTAACGCCATGCAGGGTCTTTCAATTGACAACAGCTCACCTTCCAACTTCACACTCAACCATGTAAATGTCAAAAGCGTGTTGTCAGTTTGTCTGCCTCTGTTGTTCTCCCTCTCAAAAAGGGGTAAAGAGGAAAAGTTAGAGAGAAAAAGTGGCCAATAAAGCGAAATTGAAGATTTCAGCTTTGGCCGTAAAAACGAACAAAATAACACATGCTTAAGAAGAAAAAATTCCGTTCCAGAGGAAATTGGCCGATTAAGCGGCTTTGGCCGATTATCCGATGGCCAATTAAACGGATTCCACTGTATTCATATGTTGAATACTGCGTAAATATAAAATCTGAAATTTGCTGGGAACTCTGTAAATACTGATAACACACAAGTGCGGAGAATGTTTGGTCAATACGTAAACAGACTGATTTCGACCACTGTGTGTTAACTGAACACTACACTGTACTTGTGAGGAACAAAATTCAGCTAGCTTGTATATAAAGCGCCCGCACACACACACCATTTTTTGCACTGAAAATGTTCACTGAGAAGCAACAGTCTGCTTTCTTCTCGGGAAAGGGGTAGGGTTAGGATCAGCCTGGGGTTGTTGTCATCAAACTGAAAGCAGACTTTGAGATTGAGGGTAGTAAACATGAAGGGAGTGTCTAGATTAAAACATTGCCAAAACCACTGCTTACAAATAGATGAAATCTTAAACCAATCTTTTCCAAAAGCGACGAACAGCAAGTAAATATTTTAGATTTCGTAAAAAAAATGCACCATACTCTGACTACACACTTTCACTGTACACTTTTCAAGAAAAGAACAAATCTTAAAACAAGTAAAGATGCACCAAAATGAATAATAATACTACAAAAAAGAACCATTGATAAATAGAAAAGTGAGAGGCAAACCATCAAAGCACAAGCTCCTGAACTTTAACGGAGGCTGAACGCTAAAGCAAAAGACGCTAGGATTAAATCAAACCCCAGCCCAGCCACCCAGTTTCAGCTAGCACATGAGGAAAACGCTATACCGACATGCGTTTATAGCGGAGAATCCTTCCCCAGGGCCCGTTACTAGCATCAGAAACTTCTACTAAGGTGGAAAGGTTGGCCCTGAGTGTTTAGCACGTCTCGCCTGCCGAATGTAATGCGTGACTGCAGTGTGAGTGACCCGGGTTTCGAATCCCGGCCTCACCTTTTCTTTCTAGTTCGACAGGAAAATCGAACTGAATGTCGAGTCCTTCGGATGGGGACTTAAAAGCTAGTCTGACCCGTGCGCTTTACGCATTTAAAAATCCCACCGGCAGTTGAAAGTGGGTAAGAGCAGGGAGAATTAAGTCCTGCTGCCTGGTATGGCCAAATTGATAGCTATAGGTTTTGCCCAAGTCTGCCCCTCACCCAGCCCACAGAGATAAGTCTCTGTGACTTGAATATACCAAATATCAGAGCCCAAAATGACCAAGGTCACAAATGATGGACAAAACCAGAGACTGAAAACAACTTGCCACAAAGTTTGGATTTGGAATGCGCATAATCATCAACACAAGCTTGTGCACACAAACATGGGCCAGAATTGCATGCAAAGGTTTTTTGTAAAAAGATATTTTTTCCTGGGCCATGCATAGGGTACACAATAATCTTCTTCTTCTTCGGTCGCTCAGTTTTCCTGTCAATTACTGAGCGGTCAGATGTGCGTCATGCTGCTGTTTTATGCACCTATGCTAAGAAATAGTTAGTAGGCTCCAGCAAGCACCGACTTCGGCTGGAGGAAATCTTTTTGAAAGCGTTATTCTTGAAAAAAGGCAGGCAGAATGGACCCACGTAAGGCAGAAAGATAGAAGATGACATGTAAGCAAAGGGAAAAGGCAGAGTAAAAGAGTGATAGATTTACCATCCTTATCATGCTGCTTTGTTTTGTTGTTGTTCTTACAAGGAAGTTACCAAGCACCGGATCTTCCAAGAAGGTGGGGGAACTATTGATACACTAAGCACACACCCCCATGCATCCCCTAAAGGGGACGCAATAATCTGAAACTGCACAGATCAAATAGAAAGATACCAACAGCAAACAAACCTTGGCACCGAGGCTTTCACTGCTCAGACCAGCTAGAACACCAATGCTACATCAATAAATTGTTATGTTCGGGCAAAGGTTTGTGATGGGATTGTTCTTTAGCCATGGCAAGCTCCAAGTATGAAATCGTCAGTCTCCAAAAAAACCTGAAATTGGAGTGTGGTTGCTGCTAAATACGTGGCGGGAGGAAATCAAACACTGTCATGCACATAACTGGTTTCTAGTTCCTAGCTGATTGCATTTGGTGCCATAGATAGAGTTCAAGTTGCGTGCTCGGTAGTGGGGAGGATCCCTGGAGAACAACAAAAACAGCACAACAACGGAAAGCAACACTATCATGCAGAGTGGTGTCAGTAACGAACTATAAGAATGGCATGACATTAATAATTGAATATGAAGATCACCAGCCAAACTTTTAGGTCCAAGGGGATCAGAGTTAATATAAATACTGATTAACAACTGCTGCATACATAGTTTGCATAATACCGTAATACTGTATAACATGCTTGATTATTGCACTCAAAATGCAAAATGAATTTTTAATGTTTAAAAAATATATATCACATTTTGAGCTGTTTACACAAGAAATGTGCACCTCAGATTAATGCAAAAATATTGAACACCATGAAAAAAACCACCCAAAACCAATGTACTGTGAATATTTATCATCAATTTTTTTTAATTAAAAAAAACACCATTTACAGAAAAGCCCCAAAAAATACATAAAAACATTGCTGGAATAAATAAAATAAAATAAAAATAAAAATTATAAAAAAAAAAATAAAAACAAAACCAACAAACCCCCCCCCCCCCACCGGGTGCTGGGTGATTTTTACTTCACACAGAAACATGGCCACAAGAAGACGATTGTCAGCACTCGATAAAGTGACGCTTGCCTTCAGACCTAGTAAAAACAGTCTCAGGAAAATTAAAAATAATAACATGGTGCGTTGGGGAATCCAAAACAGTGTATGTTAAGGACCACAACAACAAAACTAAACCGACGTTTCTGAGCATAACTCCTTGCTTGAAAATGTCAGTTTTGTTTTCATTGTTGCTCGGTGCTTTGGATTTCCCCAGCCCACCATGCTATTTAACATTTCCCTGAGGCTTTGTGAAATCCTGCAGTCATTTATTTTCTATTTGTAAACCAGTATACAGCCCTACTACATATTGTTTTCCAGCAACAACAAGAGGACATAACAAAGAAGCCAAGGTGTGCAGTCTAACAATTCCTGGAAAAGTGCCGAATGACACCCAGGAGCAAAGAGATGTACCGTATTGTACGGTCTAAAAGGCGCATCTAATTATAAGGCACCCCCCAAAAAGCTTGACTCAAACTGCAGATTGTGTTACTCTATTTCCTAACTGTATCATCAGTCACATCACAAGGCGCAGGGATCTCAGTCTGGGAAAAAAAAAACTATCGGTATGTTGAACAACGAAGTGACGAGAAGCAGGTGTTGCTTCACTCGCTGGTGACGGGTGTCTGTGAAGGATGGAGTTGAAGCGGTTGTTGTATCATTGCCTTGGTGACAGGTGTGCTGTTGAAAGCGAGTAGTGAAGCGCGTTCATGTCGTTCTCACGCTGGGACGGTGTGCGGGGAAGCGAGTGTAGTGAAAGCAGGTCACTGTCGGTGATCAAGGCTTGGTGACGTGACTGTGGTGTGAAGCGGCGTCTCACTACTGGTTGTGTGACTGGTGGCGTGGTGTGAGGCGGCTCCACCGGCGGTGCGGAGTAGGCCATGGTCCGGTAGACTTCTGCGAGTCCTCACACTAACCCCACTGGTCAGCCCTCCGCCTGTCAGACCACATGACGCAATCATCAAACCAATTCCACGTCATTTTAGTAGGTCCCTGCCGGTCGACTTCTGTCGATGTCCTCATAAACCCCACTGGTCAGCCCTCCGCCTGTCAGACCACATGACGCAATCATCAAACCAATTCCACGTCATTTCAGTAGGTCCCTGCCGGTCGACTTCTGTCGATGTCCTCATAAACCCCACTGGTCAGCCCTCCGCCTGTCAGACCACATGGGAAGGAGGCGACGCAATCATCAAACCAATTCCACGTCATTTCAGATTGCATGCACACGCACGCACACACACACCATGAACTGTTAGTCGCTTTGGGAAGGGAACAGGCACCCACACACACCACATAGATCCACCTAAAGTTCAACAGCCACAGAGTAGTCCTCACTGACTGTTAGTCGCTATATGGAAGGAAGGAAGGGACAGGCACACATTCACACACAAGCACAAACACATGAACAGTAGTCGCTATGTGGAAACAGGACACACACACATTGCACCGATGACACAACACAGAAGTAGCCCACTTGACTGTGACGTCGCTATGCTAGGAAACGGAAGCGGACAGGCACGCACACACACACAGATCTCATAACGGATCTTCTACAGCCACAAACAGAGAGATAATGTGAAACACACACACACACAAGATCCTCCTAAAACAGAGAGTAGAGAGGGAAAGGAAGGGACACACACACCACACACACACAACAGAGAGAGAGGGAAACCACACACACACACACACAGACACAGCGCAAACACACACACACACACACAGAGAACACGCACCACGCACAACACAGAGAGAGAGAGAGAGACACACGCACGCACACAACACACCATCTCCCCAACGAGTGTTCCTTGCAAGCTACTGGAGCACATCATCATGAAGAGCATCATGAGCCATCTTGCTTCCTGGGAAGACCGACGGAAAATGGCCTTTCACCCACACACGCATGCACAAGCACAAACACACACAAGAGACACACACACACAAACACAGAGAGAGAGATAGAGAGACACACAAAAACATACACACGGACACGCAACCTATCCAGGAATTCCTGTCTATGACGGGGCAGGGTGAAAAGTCGGTGAGGCCTTTCTCGAATGGTAGACCGGAACAGCAGAAACAAACTGACCAGGCTCAGGATCACGTTCAAAATGGCCATACTGGAGAAAGTTAAGGATAAACAGAATATTAAAAATGTTCAAAATCCATGCATTAAAGTAAGTGATTAAGTCATCTTCTTCATTAAGGCATAATGGGTGAGGTGCAGCATAATCATCAAATAGATGAGTGACGATTGAGGCGAGAAGACGAGAAGGAGCATAACGTATGTGTCGGTTTACACTGGTATCCCCAGTTGCAATCAAGTCCAGTGTTTTTATAGCGATTTCCCTCACGAAAGCCAAAAAAAGTTGACAAATAAACATTCATACCCATACAAGCAAAAAATGACTATACACATGTTTAAAAGAGATAGAGATAATCATCTGCATCTGCTCACTAGTTAGTTAGGTCTGTTAGCATTGCCTCACTAAGCAGCCATCAGAAATACTAAACACACTCACACAACGAAGCAAACAGCAAATGATGCAGGCATGACGCACGGGCAGGTGCTCACACACACACACTCCCACAAGGAAGACACGCAAACGATGCACGCATGAATGCACAGGCATGTGCTCACACACCACACACTCATCACACAACGAAGCACACAGCAACTGATGCAGGCATGAAACACAGGCATGTGCTCACACACACACACACACCACGCAACGAAGCACACAGCAACGAATGCAGGGCATGAAACGCACAGCATGTGCTCACACACACACACACACACACACACACTCACACAATGAAGCACACAGCAAATGATGCAGCATGGAACGGCACGGGCATGTTGCTCACACACACACTACACAACGAAGCACACAGCAAAACTGATGCAGGCATGAACGCAAAGGATGTGCTCACACACACACACTCACACCAACGAAGCACACAACAACTGATGAAGGCATGAACGCACGGGCATGTGCTCAACACACACACACATCACAACACGGAAGAACACAGAACTGATGCAGGAATGAACGCACGCGGCAATGTGCTCACACACTCACACAACGAAGCACACAGCAACTGATGCAGCATGAACGCACGGGCATGTGCCACACAAAACAACGAAGCACACAACTGAATGAAAGATGAATAATCGTGTGTTGTGTGGTGTGTGTGTGTGTGGGTGTGTGTGTGTGTGTGTGTGTGAGAGAGAGAGAGATGAGAGAGAGTTGCTTTGATATGCGCGTTGGCTGGTTTTTTTTTTTATCCTTAAAAACATTTAAGTTTAATCGATTTTTGCTATAACTTGTTGATGAAAATTGATGTAAAGCCACTTTCGGATCATCTGAGCAAAGCGCTATATAATGTCCGATTCGTACTTACTTACAGCAACTGAGGCAGGCATGACGCAACGGGGCCACATGCTCACACAACAAAGACACAGCAAGAGATGCCACGCAGAGACGAACGAGCACGCTGATCACACACACACACCACACACACACACCACACCACACACACACACACACATAGAGCACCCACCACACACACCACACACAACACACACACAACTGATGCACGCATGAAACGCACGGGCACATGCTCACACACACACAATGAAGCACACAACTGATGGAAGGCATGAACGCACCTTTTTTTTTTTTTTTTTTTGGGTTTGTTAAACCCCCATGCTCCCACACACACACTCACACAATTGAGACACAACTGATGCAGGCATGAAACGCACGGGCACGTGCTCACACACACAAACAAGGCACACCAGCAACTGATGCAGCGTTCACGGGCAACGTGCTCACACACACACACACACAGAGTGACACCACGTAGCCAAAGGATACCCAATGCAAAGCGGTATCTCATTCATTTGGTCTGTGTCTGTGGAACTGCCCTGAAAAACAAAGAAGATACAGCATGCAACTATCTTTATATAAAGAAGAAAACACAAATGGGAAACAAACAAAGAGATCAAGGGGGACATTCAGGATGATCATTAGAATTACTTCTAAAAAAATCTTGCTTGTAATCCACACAAAAATAATTATGTTTAAAATTCAAAATTTTAAAATCTGGTTGTCAGCAAATGTGTAATCATTCCAATTATTTATTAAATCATGTTTCTGGTATCAAGACAAAAGTAAACGTAAACTGCCATATTGCGGGATACAAGCGCATCCTTAATGATAAGGTGCGACCCCAAATTTAAATAAACTGAAGAATGTTTTTATACTTCTGACTACACAGCTAGGGCTGTGCCCATTACACGTGGAAACCTCATGTGCATCCGCAAGTAAATAAAGCCAGAAATAAGCGGATAAGATAAGTACATGCTTTTTCTGACGTGCTTTATCCCATTCACTTATTTTGACTGTCTTTTACTTATCCTGCGGATAAGCGCACAAAGTTTGCACGGGTAATAGGGGCACAGCCCCTAAGGCATATTGCGCGGGGTCTCAAGTATGGAAAGGAAAAGTATGGCCTTGCAGTCTGTAAATATGCATGTATTTCAACAGTGTGCTTGCCGGGTTCTCACCGCCATGCGTTAAGTGTCGTACCCTCGCGGTCGTACAGAGCCAGCAGAATGATGTCCTGGACAACGCGAATGCTAGCATCACAGCGTCGTGGCAATACAATCAACAGTCAGTTAAATCAGTTAATCAATGATCAATAAAAGTTTATTTAGATCTTATTGAATTTTTTATTTATGTACATTTTATTTAACTTATTGTTGGACTCTAAAATGAACCTTAATCCCCCCCCCCCCTCCCCCAACAAAAAACAAAACAACATTTGTTGACACAAACTCAGATTTTGATATCACATTTGCTGTACGATATTATCAATCTATTATAAGGCGCAGGTCTCCATCATACGGGAACAAAAGTACAGCATTGCCTTACAGTCAGAACAATAGGCTAATCTATTTTTAGCCTACTTAGGCAATGTTGACCAATAATTAAAAGCAAGTAGAATAACAGGACACAAAAAACACCCAAGCAGTGGTAGTTTCTCACTGTGAAAATCAGTATTGTACAACTCTCACTTGATATTGGCCCTTCCTGGGCTTAATGTTCGACCAATGACTAAAAGCCGTTCTGAACAAAGCCACAGACTAGGTCAGTGAGTCTTATCCAGAACAGCAGCGTCCACAGACTCCAGAGGCAACACTAACAGCAACTTTGATACAGCATCACTTTATGCAGCGTCAACAGACTCCACTGAAAACTCCCCTCACCTGTGATACAGCCCTCACTTTATTGCAGCGCCACAGGATCCACTGAAATCACCTGGATTTACAGCCCTCACTTATGCAGCGTCACAGACTCCACGAAACACCTGTGATACAGCCCTCACTTTATTGCAGCGTCCACCGACTCCACTGAAATCACCTGGGATACAGCCCTCACTTTATTGCAGCATCCACAAACCCACTGAAAATCACCTGGATACAGCCTCACTTTAATTGCAGCGTCCACAGGACTCCACTGAAATCACCTGTGATAAGCCCTCACTTGATTGCAGCATCCACTGAAATCACCTGGATACAGCCATCACTTTATTGCAGCGTCCACAGACTCCAGAAATCACCTGGATAAAGCCCTCAATTTATTGCCAACATCCACAGACTCCACTGAAATCACCTGTGAGACAGCCCTCACTTTATGCAGATCCACTGAAATCACCGTGATTACAGCCTCACTTTATTGCAGCGTCCACAGGACTCATGAAATCACCTGGGATACAGCCCTCACTTTATTGCAGCGTCAACAGACTCCATGAAATAACCTGGATACCAAGCCCTCACTTTATTGCTAGCATCACAGAATCCACTGAAATCACCTGTGATACAGCCCCACTTTATTGCGGCATCACTG
>CM065705.1:41038849-41059858 GCA_017654935.2 Phymorhynchus buccinoides | reverse complement strand
CATTATCTTCAACACTTATACCCCTCCCCCACCCTCCTTACCCCCAGCACCAGATAAAACCAAGCGACTTTCCGTCCCTCCCCCCCCCTAATTCTTCTCTCTGCACCCTCCCCCGCCCCCACCACGCGCCTAAAAAAAGAATTCTGCAGGGCGCAGAAAGGCAGCCAGCGCGCAGAAGAAAGGAAAAAAAAAAAAAAGAAGAAAAAAAAAAAAAAAAAAAAAAAAAAAAAAACCCAGTGGCAAACGGGGTACGGCGTTTTGTTGCAACACTTCTTCCTAGTCAAAAGTCGTTTAAAGTTTTCTTATTTCGTATATTGAACGATGGTGTAATGCATTTGGTAAGGTATAGGATAGTTGTTAGAATATGTCAGACAGAGTTAATGTCATTAGTTTGTTAAGAATTTGCTGCCAAAAAAGTAGCATCTCCAGGATACGAGAACTGTGAGATACGGGCCGGTACCTGAGGGCCTCTGCCCAAACAAAAACAAAAACTAGATAAAAATAAGGCCTCCTAAGGGCGTGCCACGGCTGGAGGAACCACTAGCTAACTAGCTATACGGAGGAAAAGAATGCGACCCAAGCCGTGCACACATCAATGGGGGTTCAAATTCGACTTTGTTTTTATTTATGAATACTTATTAACCAGCAGTGTCGTTGTTGTGTAGTTTAGGTTTAATATAACAGAACAGTCTAGCATAAACCGTTGTGTAGGCCTCCTTTTGAAAATTATGTGGTAACATTTACGCCGTCCCCATGCGGGAAGATGCTAAGAACTAACATGTAAACATTTTGTGGTGGTTGCTGAGTAATTTCTTGTGTTCACTAACTTCAGTGTTTGTGTATGATCTTGATTTATTTTAAAATGCTGCGTTTTAAAAAAATATAATTTGGAAAGCACAAAATGTATTTGGTACTCATGGTTTCCACCCCACCCCACCAGATCTCTCTCTCTCTCTCTCTCTTCTCTTCTCTCTCTCCTCTCTCTCTCTCTCTCCCCCTATTATACTCTATTTCCCCCATCTCGTCGATGTGTTCATGTATATCAATGTCAATGTCTTTCTTTTTCTCTCTCTCTGTCTTTCTCTCTTTCCCTCTCTCTTTCTCTGCCTCTTTCTATACTCTTTCAATAGTATTTCTTCTTTCCCCTGTCTCTATGTATCTTGGTCTTATTCTTTGTGTTGTCATCTGACCGTTACTCTATGCTCTATGCTAACATTTATACAAAACACCCTCCATAGCACTGTCTCATAATTCGGTCTTTAGGGGTTATCTTTCCCGACTGTCTCGTCTTGAAGTCGGTTTGGAGTAGTTCCGGTTCAAAAATAGAGTTAAACTAACCGGAAGTTACTTACCTTAAGCAAAAACTATATTTTGTTCTTGTCTTCAAGTCTTAGGGGTATTAATGTGGTCGTATCAAGTAAACAAATAAGAACATAACTGTTTATAGTCAACGAATGTAAACACATTAAGAAAAAACCATGAACCAGGACTTAATATTATTAAATCTCCAAAATGATAACTGAGCAATTAAACACCCCTCCATTATGATTACGGAGCGGCATATGTCGTGTTTACAGCATTTTCTAACCGGAACTAAGTGTCCTAACTGGCACAGAACTCGTCTGTTACTTCCGTTTTCATTTCGCAACAGTGCTATAGTCTATGCTCCCGTAAAGCCTGTACTTTCCATGCTCCAGTAATACCCTGTGCCCCCCCAAAAAAAAACAAAAAAAAAAAAACCCTTCATGTTAAATTCTAGCTATATAGCCGTACTCAAAACCCTATATGCTCCAGTAATACCTGTATCCAAACCATCTGTGCCTCCACTAATACCCGTATTCAGAACCCTCCATGCCCCGGTATCCAGATCAGTATCCCAGGTATACCCATATTCGGAACTCTCATAATCCCTGACTACCTGTACCCCCCCCCCAATACAATACCATTCCGGAACACCTATAATGCCCTTATAAAGAGACCGTATTCAGAACCCTCTTTGACCACAGTGGTAACACCTGGTATTCATAGAATTTTTTTTTTATTTTTCCCCCTTCCCCGTATGTTCCAATAATACCCGTTTTCAGAATCCTCTATTTCCATTGAATACCCATATTCAGAATTATCTATGTTCCAAAAATACCCGTTTTCAAAATCCTCCATCTCACAGTAATACCGGTACCCAGAACTGTCTGCCCCAATGATACCTGTACCCAGAACCCTTTATGTCTCTGTAGTACACCCAGACCCCTCTGGCCCAGTAATACCTATGCCCAGACCCCCTCCCCCTTGATAAGTTACCAGATATTACCCATAACGTGCCCAGAACCAAACTGATTCTGGCATTGCCAGATCTGGGCCAGAATAATACCATCGCTACCACATCAACACGCACAACTGCCAGAATCAAAACGACACGTCTGCCATCATTCGTCCAGAATGGAATCAGAATCAAAACGATGTATTGCCCAGTATCTGGCCAATACACTGCCAGCATAGCAACGAAGTGACCACTACGAAGCTGGCCCAAAAGGTAAGATGCCAGCATCGTCCCATAACTGGCTCCCCATCATGAGCCATCATTTGCCAATGCTGGCCCGACACGAAAAGGGGTGTGCATAGGAAATCGTGACAAAGGAGGTACGATTACATGCCAGCATCGTCTCAAATGATGGCATGATGGCAAAAACGACATGAAGCCAACATCAGAACGATGCCGGAATGCTTACAGGGTAACCTGCAAAAATAAACAATTAAGCAAATAAAACTATGTTTAATTTGAATTACAGACAGCTTTGTAGTTATTGTTTTAAAAACGTTTTCAATAACGTTTTCAATACATTTTCGACTAAAACCAACGCAAGGGGAATAATTCTTCAGTTAGTTCCCTTGAAACATTTCCAGTGTTGTTGTTTGTGTGTGTGAGTGGGGTGGGGGTGTTAACACGTCTTTATAGACTTCTGTTCTAAAACCTCTAAGCTACTTACATTCATGACGTTTTTTATGCAGTAATTCTGTTCTTTTTTTATCATTTGTGAAAATAAACAAATGATAAAATGGAACTTCATCTGAGTTTGCAATTGATGTATTCAAAATGTTTCTAATGCGTTCTTAATTAATCAGCACAAAGGACACGGTTCCTTCAGAAAATGTAATTAGTTCCTATTAGAGCTTTTTTAAAGTACACCTCAAATACCTATCTAAAGAGTTATTTTTTCAATTTTACTGTATACATTCCTTCATTTTAAATAACTCTTACTTACACCCAGCCTCTAGATCTTTTCTCATTAACCTCCACGTGTTTTCTTTTATTACGCACACACAAACATCTTCTCTGAGAAGAGAGAGAGAGAGAGAGATTGGAGACACTGGACACTGAACACTGGAAAACTTTATTTTGACAAGGATAAAGATTTTAGGCGATGCCTATTCTTACAATCTGTCCTTGTTACAGTGTTGGCAGGGCAACGGTCAGCCAGACAAACTGTTCACCAGCCTTTCTATTTTACTGTCCGTGGAAAGGGCGGGAATAGGTAAGGGGTCCTCATTTCACCTCCAAACAAAGACACTTTAGCTTGGTGTGTAAGCTCCGAGTTCTGTCGCACACGTTAGGCAGAATAATAGAATGGTTCAATTTGTTTGAAACCTGATTAATGACACTGTAGTAAGCAAGTCTGAGTCAAGCTGTGAACTAGTTTTTCTGCGTGATTTGGATAGGCTTAGTACATGCAAAGAAAAACTACTACACAGTTGAAATGGTTTTAACTAAGTGTTTTATGAGTTTGCAGTTGGAAAGACTAAACAAAACCCTCAGTGCCCGGTGAAAAATGTAATCATGTATTAATTAACGCCTTTTGGGTTATAAATTTGATTAATGCTTTCAAAACGCTTCCAAGACGTTTTCGTGGGTGGATGCTTCGTGCCTCCATTCGGGGAGCTGGACGACCCCGACCCCTCCACGAGTCTCTCTCCCCGTGGGGATACCGGGGGGTCTTTCATAAAAATAGTTCCCCCACCTTCTGGAAGTGGTTACCCCACCCTCTGGACGTTCTGCTACGGTGCTTGCAACTTCCTCCTCTAATCTGTCACTCTCTTTGACTGCCTTTTCCCTTTGCTTTCTGTCATCTACTATCTTTCTATCTTACAGGTTCATTCTCCTGCCTTTTTTCTATAAATCTCTTACAAAGATTTCGTCAGCCGTAATCGGACATGCTGGGCCTAACTATTTCTTAATTAGGCGCATAACGGCAGCATGACACATCTACGCTCATATTGACAGGAAACAGTCCGAGCGAACGGGAGAAGAAGAAGAAGAAGAAGAAGATGTTTTTAATCAAAACCAACACAAGATAGAAGGAACACAACTCTTTCATAGAACTGGCTTGCTCTCTTTAAAGGTTACAGCGGATAATTATGTTTTAAATAGGCCTACATTCCTATTATACTCTGCTTGAAATTTCACCTAAAGTAAACTCCCATTCCAATGATCCACATACCTCCACACGGGAAGCTGGACGAACCCGCCCCCTCCATGTGTCTCTCCCCGTGGGGATACTGGGGGGTCTTTCGTAAAGAAATAGTTCCCCACCCTTCTGGAAGTTCTGTGCTTGTAACTTCCTCTAATCTGCCACTCTTTGACTCTGCCTTTTCCCTTTGCTTACTGTCATCTACTATTTTTCTGACTTATTGGCCCATTCTCCTGCCTTTTTTTGTTAAATCTTCCAAATCATTGTTCTCTTTTGAGCTCCTCCGAAATCGGAATGTGTCGGCTGTAGCGCAGCGGGGAGACCAGTGAAAACTGAAAACCGGACACATACGTACCTTACCATTATGGCCATATGGCCCGGGAACGTAGAAGAAGAAGAAGAAGAAAAAAAAAGAAGAAGAACATTCTACTGATAGTTTTTAAATTCCTTAGGGGTATATGAAGTTGTTTGAATATGAATTTGAATTTGATATTAGTGGCTAAATTCATCACTGACTAAGCTTATCACATTAAACTTCAAATTAAGTTTATGAAAGCTCTTGGTTTCTAATACAATTTTAATTATTCTTAAACAGAAATAATCCATTTATAAGGTTAAGAAATGCAACTTAAGTACAGATAACTATAATAAAGCTATGAGTGACTAATCGTGAAAGACAAGAAGTTTTTATTTATTGAAGAAAGAGCATGCATTGAATGCATCAATGTGAATGCATGTGTTTATTTCTTTTACCTTTGTTCTTACAGATAATCAACCGCCAATAAAATTCAAGCTGCTCTCACCTAAAGAATGCATTGCCCCTAGTGTAGCACACACACACACACCCTTTTTATGCTGTTTTTGTGCATGTAAAGAAATGGGAAGGAGGGGGGGAGAGAAGATTTAATTAAATGACAGCTTCTTTGTTGCTGGTGGGTTCTTCAACATGCACAAAGTGCGTGAGCACACGGGTCCTTGGTGTGTATGCTATATGAATGCAAGAATTGTCATAAATGCGTTTATGGATGTGTGTGCACAGTATGTAAGTTCTCTTCATTATTAGGATTCTTATCGTATGACTTCTCACTGCAATATAATTAATTTTTTGGTGCGTAAAGCGAACGGCTCATGGATTTAAAAAAAAGGATTTTTATTGACAAATAATACAACCATACTTTATCCATGTTTTTTTATATGTAAGTTTGAAACTTTTGTAGATCACAGTGAAATAACGTGCACGTTGAAATCACATGTTTGGTCGAGTACTGTTTGCCTTCCTATCATATCATGAGTTTACATCTTCAGTTGCTATCCTTGTAATCTATTATTTTTTTTAAATTACAGACATGTGATAAATCTTTCCCCTGGTTTTCTGATATTATCGTGAAACATATTGTTTTAAGCTTACACGAAGAAAACTTGGGAGAAAAAAACTTGTAATAAAATTATATGTTCAGAAAAATAAGCAAAATTTCATGCAACAAATTAAAGGTAACGATTTATGTCATTGTAAGTTACATTTTCTTTCATTTCATGTTTTGTTGATATGTATACATGTGCCGTTATCATATGCTGTTGTTGATTTGTGCTTTTTGTGGGTCCCCCCCCCCCCCCCCCCCCCCCCCCCTCCCCCCCCCCCCAAAGTATCGCAAAATAATATAATATATGGATTTGTTAATTGAACGTTATTTGCTTTCTGTGTTGTTGAAATAAAAAGGAAATAGTGCATCCATCCAAATAATGCTTTTTTGTGGTGTCATATTTGTAATGAACATGTCTTCTTTCATATCCCTATGTACTCTATATATTCATCAAGCATACAGATTTTGCATGCGAACTTGCTACGTCTGTTTTTCTGGTTTCTTGTACTATTTTGTTAACTGTTGGGAACTGAATGGAATATGAATGGAAGATGTCGTATATTTTCATTTTATATCCTTTAAAATGTTAAAGAAGAAATACGTTTAAAATGCATTCTGTGAGAATATTTCAAAGGTATTTTGTAGACATCTGAAAGATAAACCGACAATCATTTTTGAAATATAATCTATGGACAAATTAAAAGTTACAGATGTCTGTGGCACTTATTTATAAAATGTCTGCCTGTCACAGGCAGCCCTGCTGTGGCGACTCTACCTGCACTTTTCTACTTACCGTAACGCTCTACCAGTTAGCAGAGAGCGCTACGCTTTGTAATTGCTACCAGTAACATCATAAAGACTCGAACCCCATTATCTTCACGTGCAAGCTGTGTAAAAGGAAAACACAAAAAAAGAGAGAGAGATAACACCGTGACGTAGAGGCTCACTGTCAACTTCGGGGGTTGGACGGCTGACATCTTGACCAGAGGACGACGACTATTCCTTTCTGTTCACTTCGTTCCCTCTGAGTCCTGCTTGGTATAAGCGGTCGCTGCCTTGCGACAGTGGAGTCATTCTCCAAGTGGCCACTACTCTTTGACCCTTCAACTGCACTCAGCCCGAGTGTGAGAACTGTCCTGCTCTAGTTTCCCCCTCCCCATTCCATTTCGGTTTTCTTCAGTTTTACGACGAGACGAACCTTGACGCCGCCTTGACCACCCTCAGCACCAGCTTCTGGTTAGTTTCTAAAGCATATTTTAAGTTATGGATAGTTCCAGTCCTAAAGTTCATAGAACTTTATTCGACCGTTGTGGCACCGGTTTTTTAAAACATATTTCACGGCGTTTTGTGCCATGTAACTCTTTATTTGCTTGCTTGGGACTTATTTTCATCCAAATTGTTCGAAGTCCAAAGAGATTTGTAGAAATAAACCTACTTTTCTGCTTTTGTTTCATTGTTCTTTTGTTTCTTGCTCGTTGTTGGCATTTTTGTTAAAATTCGTCCATTTGCTTGCGCGTGCTCTTGTTGTAATTTTGCGGTTATACTAGCTCATGGCCTCGTTTCGGAAGTGTGATTTGTTTAGGCCAAGAGACATTATTATATTATCAGTGTGTTTACTTTCGTGTTTCCGGCCGTGTCTGGTGGTGCGTGCCCACTGTTTATTTGCACAATTTCGGCTACGGTCATCGTTTCGTAGCTTAAACTAGTGTGTTGCCGGGCAGCATACACTTCTCCTAGACGATTTTTATGTAAATACTACATTCTTGTTACATTTCACTTTTCAATCTCGTTTTGTCCTTTCGGTTCTAGGACAAGTTATTGCTCGTTGTAATCCCGGATATTTTGTCCTTGCGATCCAAGGGCAGATAAACGTTTCTTGTTCCTAATTTTATCTTTTTGTTAATTTCCTCTATCCCTCGGCAGTAGAGAGAGCTAGCTTGTAAATAGTTTTGGTTCGTTTGTCATTAAAGATGTCATTGGTGTTATTAGTCCAACAGTTTTTCTATTCCGATTCGTTCCGTAAACCGTCTATTCGCGTCGAATTAGTCTTTCGTGGTTTCTTTATAGTCTTTCCCCTATATATTAGTTATTGAGTCAAATATTTACATATCCGTCACCGTTCTGGGTTTCAGAGCTGTGTTCTTCCGGACTGTGTTCTTCTGGACTGTGTTCTTCCGGACTGGGCCCACGACCTTCTACACTTGGTTTCTCCGGGGTCACCTGCCGTCCTTTGGACCTGCCATTCGGCTCATTTGCCGTGTCTCCTCTCCTGGGGGTCCTGGACGTCAGAAGTTAAGCACCGTGGGTTGGGGGCCGGGAACTGCGATCGCCGCTAGCTGGAGAGTGGCCCTTTAAGGGTTGCTTCGCATTGGTGCTTCCTGCCGTTGGGACGCCTGCACTCCTTGAGGATTCCTGAGGGCAGTCTCTCCTGAGTCTGCCCGGTCTGCAGCTCTTCGCGTCCTGGCTTCCAGCGTGCGTTCCTCGGTTCGACGCTCTGTGTTGGTTGTGCCCTCCCTCGGCCGCAGCTAGGGAGGCTGCTCACGGGCGACGTGGGCCTGCCGTTTTCTTCCGGCCTGTTGTCTTCCAGGGGCTGCGTTTCCCTTTCCGGGGTTTTCGGGGGGGGGGACGCTCTGGTGTGGGTTGTGCACCCCTCCCCCTTCGGCCGCAGCTAGGGAGGGTGCTCATGGACGACGTGGTGTCTTCGACAGCTTTGTTTTTTTTGTTGTTGAAAGGTTTATCGTGTTTATCGGCATTGTTATTGTGTTTTATTTGTGCTTAGTCTTAGTAAATTCTTGTTATCTTTTACCCCTTGTGTCTTGCCTTGTGTGGGAGTGCGCGATTAAGTGGGGAGCTTGTTCATCAGAACTTTGGCTGGTTAGTCGTGATTGCCTTGTTGGTTTCGGTATTTGTCGACTCTTGCAGGGTGTTCGTGACACTGCCAAATATACTTTTTTCTATTTGCAAGTATGTTCTGCAAGTTCTAAAAACGTGTATTCAGCAGAGATTTTATAAATGACTGCTATGGACGTATTTAAACTGTATTCTTCAGACATTTTTAAAATGCATACTGAACTTTTTTTTTAAAATGCCACAGACATTTTAAAAACGTTATCCTACATACGTTTGAGAAACGCATCCTGTAGACATTTTAAAAAACGTATTACACAGATGTTATAAAACTGCATCCTGCTGACGTTTTAAAAACGTATTCTCCAGTCGTTTTTAAACCATACACAACAGACGTTTTAAACACATTTTCTCCTGACCATCTTAAAAACGTATTCTCCAGTCGTTTTTAAACCATACACATCAGACTTTTTTAAACACATTTTCTGCTGACACATCTTAAAAACGTATTCTCTCAGGTCGTTTTTAAACCACACCAGAGAGATGACAAAAAAGAGAAACAGACGTTTTAAACCACATTTTCTGCTAGAACCATCTTAAAAACGTATTCTCCCAGGTGGTTACGTTTTTAAACCATACACAACAGACGTTTTAAACACGTTTTCTGCTGATATCTTAAAAACGTATTCTCCAGTTGTTTTTAACCCGTTTTCAACAGACGTCTTAAATATGTTTGCTGGAGACGTTTTAAAAACGTGTTTTTCAGTCGTTCTTAAAACATATTCAAACATGTTTCCTTCAGACGTTTTAAAAACGTATTTTCCAGTCTTTAAACCATATTCAATAAACGTTTTAAACATGATTTTCTGAAGATGTATTAGAAACATATTCTCCAGGCGTTTTTAAAATGTACTAGCGCAACGCCTAGTACTGGCAATGCACCGTACTGGTAGCGCCTAGTAACGGTAACGCCAAGTACTGGTGGTAAACGCTGAGTACAGCAAATTTGAAGCGATTCGATTAAGAAACGACGGAGTTATAAGGCCCCGTTTTCCGTTGGCGCTGCTCTGATAGTGACGCGCTCTCCCGATTCTCTTCATATTTGGTGTTAGGCTTTGCCCGGGCCATAGCAAGCGTGACAGCTAATTTGAGGCGATTCGGTTAAGAAACGGCGGGAGTTATTCGTGATAAGGTGAAGCAGCGTATAGCGCGCGCGTTTCTGAACCGAATCACTTCCAGTTTGGCACACGGATAGTCACCGGCCCCCGGTCATTTTTCTGCCAAATTTGAAGGCAATCGGTTCAATAAATAGCAGAGATACGGGCGCCGAAAGGCTGGTGAATACGCGTTTCGCGCATTTGCCCAAACCGCGCAAATGGACACGTGAAACACGCCGATGGAAGTGAGGGGGGGGGCCGCCTCGGTTGCCGTTGCCTCGGCCACGTTAGGGCTGAATGCAAATTTGAAGGCGATTTCGGTCGAAAAACGGTGGCGTTATAAGGCCCCGTTTCGTGATTTTTTTTTTTTGTCCGAACAGACACACACACAGACACATACACACGTGCGCGGACAGTTTGTCTTTTTACTATATGGATTTTGGGAGACGGTCTTAGAGTATGTAATCGGCGTGTGCCAGACTG
Source organism: Phymorhynchus buccinoides (assembly GCA_017654935.2). Lineage (NCBI taxonomy): Eukaryota > Metazoa > Mollusca > Gastropoda > Neogastropoda > Raphitomidae > Phymorhynchus > Phymorhynchus buccinoides. The sequence continues at coordinate 41,049,547 of CM065705.1, read as the reverse complement.
TTTTAAAAACGTAATGATGTAGATGTTTTTAAGATGTAAGATTTCGCTGATGTTTTCAAGACATTTATAAAACATTATAATGCTATCAGGGTCATGTACCAATAGTTATTCAGACTTGCTAGAGTAGTTTCCCTTTGCTCTTAGGGACTCTTAGAGTACTTCCCCTTTATTAGACTTCCTGTATGTATATCATACCACATGGCTACAGAATAAAATGAGCACAATGATCATCCACCTGCCTTGAGTGTATATTATAACATCAAACATAAGACATAACAAATGTCAAACCAGAATCTATTGCCTTCAAAAATGTAGGAGTCTTGATGGAAAGCACTTTACAGGGATTTTACAGATGTTTTTTTGAGTCAGTTTAACATTTTCTTGTGTATGTTGGTATGGCAATCTGAATGTGAAACACAAGATGGGTAAAATTGTGAATGTCTGTGGTAAGAATGTTGGAGTGAAACGGGAAAGCATGAACGTGTTGTATGAGCGGTGAGTGAAAGGAAAGGATTGAATGATAGTGAGTGATTGCAGTCATGGTCTGAGCAAATTTAATGAGCTTTTATCATCTGCAGACGTTTTCGTGCCCCACAGTTTAAGACTCTCAGAGGCAAAAACAGTTTTATCCCTGTATCAATCTCTTTTATGAACAAATAATTGATTTTTATTTCTACCTGACAATCTTTTTAAAACCAGCAGTTACCTCTTAAACCTGTAAGGTATGTGTTCAGTTCAGTTCAGTTCAGTACGTAGCTTAATTTAACGTCTTTGCACGCAATGGTGATATTAGACCCACAAAAATAAAAATAAAATAAACGTGTTGATAATTGACAACATTAGTGCATAGAATACAACAATTTCTAGTAATAAAGCATCAACAATTCATAACAATTTTGCTATCTCAGAATTGGCTATAACAGTAGCAATATCAAAGATGAAAGGGCTAGATAATATTTGACGATCATTCTCATAAGTCACTAAATCAATAGACTTATTTCTATAAAGTTAAAATTGGGCATTCTTTTAACAAATGATTCACTGATATAGGGTTACCGCAATTACAGAAAACATATTAAGAGTAGTTGGTGTGCCATGCCTTTTAACTTTAGTTGTTAAAGATCATTATTTTGGATATATAACGAGGGCAATTCGGTATATATACAATAACTTTTCTCCACTATTTCTATCGTGAACAGACTTGTCCAAAATCAACCAAAATTCAACTGAAGACATCTTTAGGATATGATTAAATTCGGTATCAGAATGGTGTTTAGCTCCAAGTTTAGCAAGACTATCTGCTGTTTCATTCCATTTCAACCCACAATGAGAAGGGACCCAACAAAAAACTACATGTATTCCCTTCATCATTATAACATGTATAAGATGATGTATATCAAAAAGAAAATCTCTTCGTGCTTTACTATCCCAATGCTGCAATGATTGTAAGACAGATTTTGAATCAACACAAATAAGAATGTTGTAAAAGCACATAGGTGTATCACAAACATAAGGTAAGGCCATCAATATTGCATATATTATGATATAATTCTGCTTTGAATATAGAGAACCCTTTACCAATCTGAAAATAGTTTTGTATTTTAAGGCTAGGAATTACAACACCAGAACCACATCCAACAGTATCCATAACTGAACCATCAGTATACATTTTAAGATGATTACTATAACAAGTGTCAAGATGTTCCCTAACTTCATTCACTAAAACGTTTGGATTTTCAGTTTTCTTAATATTTGTGTATTCATAATCAAAATGTCCGCTCATGTGCTCCCAGGGAGGCATCTTAGGTATCATGGGATTTTATGGGACTGACATTAGATCAATATTGCAATCCACAAACATAAGTTTAGAGGTATAATTTCTTATTGGTTGTAAATATGAAATACTTTTAGCCCTTTTGGGAAAATCTTTATTGGAGTCTATTAATAATTCATCAGTTACTGAATTTTTGACTGATAAACTTTGAACCACATATTTAGAAACGTCTAAGAGACGTTGCTCACCAAGTGGTAACATATCTGCAACTTGATAACTGTTAGTGGTATCTGCATGAACTGGCACCGCTAAAGCCAATTTAACAGCTTTACTATCTACACTTTGATGCTTTTTTTAGAAGTTAAGTAGGAGCAGAATAATACACGTCTTGTTCATACTTTAACATAGATCGAACTAAAGAAAGGGATAGACGTAATAATGTTTTGAATCCTGACCCCAAGCCTGACAGTTAACTAATTTATTAAAAAAAAGTTAACATTTTTCTTGCCTTATTTAGTAAATATTCGATGTGCTTTTCCCAACTGAGCTTAGGTGTAAAAGGGACTCCTAAATATTTAACACACTGTTGATATTTTAAAACATTTCCTTCTAGTTTTAAAATAGGAAGATCAGAAGGATTTTCTCCGTTATTAAATAACATTAAGCACGTTCTTTCTCCTGATAATTCTAGACCATTTTCCTTTATGTAATCAGCTAAACTGTCTAATTCATGTTGCTATCTTCTGTACATAATTGATAGTTCTTTTATTTTAATGTTTTCTTAAACTAGTGTTTATCCATATAGCAATGTCATCAGCATATTGTACTAAATGTGTGTTCTTGGACAATGAGTTTGGAAGATCATAAATAAAAATTGAGAATAAGATTGGTGCAATAATTGAACCTTGTGGAATACCCATATCTACATGTCTGAAGGACGAATGAGCATTACCAATTTTAGTGCACATCTGTCTATTCTTAAACAAAGTTTTAATATACATGTGTGTTTTACCACTGATTCCAATATCTTTTAATTTATAAAGTAATCTGGCATGCCACACGCTGTCATATGCATTTTTAACATCAAAGAATGTAGCCAAAATACTTTTTCTACGAGAAAACTGTCGTTTAATTTGAGTGGTAAGCTTAACTAAATGATCAGTGGTGCATCGACCTTTCCTAAATCCAGCTTGCTGAACTGGAATAATCTGATTCTTTTCACAATGAAAAGGAGGACGCTTCAGAACAATTTTTTCCATTATTTTTCCAGCATGGGATGTAAGCGAAATTGGCTTGCAACTGCTTACTGAAGATCTTGATTTACCCTCTTTTAGAATTGGAACAACTACTGAACTCTTCCAGATTTTAGGAACAGCGCCATTATCCCAACATTTTTGGAATAAAGAATGTAGTAAGCATATCCAAGAAGAGTTAGGCATGTGACAAAGCATCTGGTATGAAATACCATCCAGACCAACTGCTGAATTTTGAGATGAAATAGATGCTAAATGCTTCTTTCAATTATGTTACCTGTATGGGAGAATCAAAGTAATGATCTTTAGCAGGAAATCTTGACCTGAATACATTTCTTTTTGCTCCTCCCTAATTCTAAATTGCTTAGATTCTGCTTGCAGACTAGAAGTCAAACCTGTTACAGGAAAACATCATCAGCAAAAGCCGCTGCCTTTTCCAAGGCAGTTGGAAACTCTTTATCTAATTTTATAGGGAAAGACTGTGTCTTGTTGCAATTTTTCATTTATTTTACTTTTTTCCAAACCTTGTACATTGTAGAATCTTTTGATTCTGATATATCAGATTTACAAAAAGCTTCCCAATAAGTATTTTTGTGCTTGAGCAATGATTTTTTGGCATAAACGTTTTTGAAGTTTCATAGACTGAAAATTTTCTTCTGCCTTGTTTCGAAGTGTTTGTGCGCATGTGCAGGAAGAGGTTTCCTTTTTCTTTCTCTTGCTGTCAGAGGGTCTTGTTTGGACCAAATTTTAAGTTTCAGTTTATCATTTTTGCATTAATTTTTTTACGTTTATTTCATTATACTTTATTTTCATCGTTTTTACTGTTTTTCCGGCCTGTTTGAACATCAGAGGCAAGAAAATACCACTTAAATGCACCACTCACTGTATGGACGCCATGTTTGTTGTTCCTGACCGACCTCCGACCAGTAAGTCAGCAAGCAACCCTACAAACTGATTAAGTCTCCAACCAGTCGGGATTCTTCATCTTCGAGATGAAAGGTCAGTGTCTCATTATTATATTTACTGCCCTGTTGGCTAGGGAGTACATCAAGAACTGGTTCCTGATTCGAGGTACCAATGCAGTGGCAGCGCCTTGGTGTTTTTGAGATCAACTGGCATCAAGAAGAGAGTGCATTTTACGATCGAGAAACCTGAATGCAATATTGTACGAACATCAATTTCTCTCGTATTACTTCTAGCGGGAGATGTTCATGAAAATCCTGGGCCCAGACCTTCAAAGTACCCGTGTGTACTGTGCGAGAAGGCGTGTAAATGGACGACACCATGTGTACGATGTGACAACTGCAAGCGCTGGTACCACCAAGAATGTATGGCAATGCCAGACACTGTCTTCAACGTTCTGAAGAATGTGTCATGGGAGTGCACCGACTGCGGCTTACCAAACTTCTCCTCTTCTCTTTTTAACACAACCATCGAGTCAAGTTGCAGCAATTTCTTCGATCCGCTGTCCCCTGAAGAGGATTCTAATTCAAACTTTAGCTTCAACAGTCCTGCCGTTACTTCCTCTCCCACAGGAGCTTCCAGGAACAAGAAGCCACCTAGTACAACTATGCCAGGCAGAAACACACTCAAAGTACTTGTTATGAACTGTCAAAGCGCTGTCAACAAGAAACCTGAGATTGATACCTTGGTAGAATCAACCCAAGCTGACATCATAGTGGGAACAGAGTCATGGCTGAATGAGGGCATCAAATCCACCGAAGTTTTTCCCTCAGGCTACATATACACTGTCTTCCACAAAGACCGAGTCGGAAGAGGAGGAGGCGGAGTCTTCATACTTGTAAATTCCGATCTCAATTGTGAAGAGCCATCCTCCCCAAGTGAGCAGCTCTGGGTACGGGTCAACATCCGTGGAGCAAAGAGCCTCTATGTCGGAGCCTTCTACAGAGCCCCGGACATCAGAGACCCAGAGTACTTCGCGGCACTGGAACAGTCTCTGTCCAGGATTCCACCAGACGCCCATATATGGTTCGCAGGAGATTTCAATCTTGCTGATATTGACTGGTCCACTGAATCGATACCATCTTACGCTCAACATTCTTCCTCCTGCAAGAGACTACTTACGCTCAGCAAAGACTTCTTTCTAACCCAAGTAGTCGATTTCCCCACCAGAGTGACTGAAGATTCAACCAACACCCTGGACTTATTTTTTACCAACAACAGCAGCCTAGTCAACCGAGTGGAATCTCTGCCTGGTCTAGCTGATCATGATATAATATTTATAGAAACGAGTCTAAGACCAGAGTAGAATAGAAATCGTCCCCACAAGACCTTTCTTTTTCACAAAGCTGACTTTCCATCTTTCAAAAAAGACCTACGGCAGTCAGACCTTGCCCAAGACCCCGGCAAAGCAGACAACATGTCAGCCAATGATTTGTGGACTGCCATTTAATACCTCATTGGCTCCTTGATGGAGAAACACGTACCGTCCCGGACAGCCAACAAGAAGAAGACCCACAAACCATGGATAGGTCAGAGAGTTAAGCGGATCAACCGCAGAGTGAAAAGGCTACACAAGAAGAAGACCCACAAACCATGGATAGGTCAGAGAGTTAAGCAGATCAACCGCAGAGTGAAAAGGCTACACAAGAAGAAGACCCACAAACCATGGATAGGTCAGAGAGTAAAGCGGATCAACTGCAGAGTGAAAAGGCTCCACAAAAAGAAGACCCACAAACCATGGATAGGTCAGAGAGTTAAGCGGATCAACCGCAGAGTGAACAGGCTACACAAGAAGAAGACCCACAAACCTTGGATAGGTCAGAGAGTTAAGCGGATCAACCGCAGAGTGAAAAGGCTGCACAAGAAACTACAGAAGGTGCAGAAACCAACAGCCAAAGAGAAAGCCCACCTCCGTTTCAAGAAGATCAAAGCTGATGCCCAAACACTCCAGATGCAAGAATACTGGAAGTACATCAATTCCATCATCGATCCACCTGATGAGGAAAGCAAGTCTCCATCTACCCAAAAGCGATTCTGGAATTACATCAAATCGCTTCGCAAAGATAACACTGGAGTATCACCACTGAAAGAAAACGGGCGCCTCCATCCTGACCCCCAAGCAAAAGCAAACATCCTGAAAAGACAATATCAATCAGTCTTTGCTCACGAGGACACCAGTGACATTCCAACTCCAGCTGGTGAACCCTACCCAGCCATGCCAGAAATCACCATCAACCAGCAAGGCATAGAAAAACTATTGAAAAACATGAACCCAAGGAAAGCGGCCGGCCCTGACGGAATCCCTGCTATGATCCTGAAGGAGTGCGCAGAAGACCTAGCACCACTTCTAACACAACTCTTCAACAAGACACTGAAAGAAGGGAACATTCCGGATGACTGGAAACAAGCTAACGTCACCGCTGTATTTAAGAAAGGCGACCGCAACATTTCAGCTAACTACTGACCCGTCTCTCTAATTAGTCAGTGCTGCAAACTTCAAGAACATGTCATCAGCAGCAGCATCATGAAACACCTTAATGATCACGACATCCTCTCTGACTGTCAACATGGTTTCAGAGCACGACGAAGTTGTGAGACCCAACTCCTAACCCTAGTGCACGAACTTGCTGCCGGACTAGACAAGAGAAGGCAGATAGACCTTGCCATCCTTGACTTCTCCAAGTCGTTCGACCGTGTCCCCCACCAACGATTGCTCCGTAAACTCGACCATTACGGCATCAGGGGACAGACATACCAATGGATCAAAGACTTCCTGGGTGAGAGACAACAGCGTGTCGTTGTGGATGGTGAGAAGCCAGAAGCCGGTCCAGTTATCTCTGGAGTCCCTCAGGGCACCGTATTCGGACCAGTGCCCTTCTTACTTTTCATCAACGACTTGCCAGACCAGCTCAGAAGCTCAGTCCGTCTCTTTGCGGATGACTGCATCGTCTACAGGGAGATAAAATCTCACGACGACTGTTCCATCCTGAAGAAATGGTAGAGAACCTGGGTAATGGATTTTCACCCAGGTAAATGTAACATCATGACCATCACCAGATCCAGATCTCCCAAAGCATTTACCTACAAATTAAAAGGGCACATCTTAGAGCAGACAAACTCATCAAAATATCTAGGGGTCCATTTATCATCTGACCTCAGCTGGAAGACCCATATAGATTCTGTGTCAAAAAAGGCAAATGGTGTATTTGGATTTCTAAGACGAAATTTGAAGAGCCCCAAAACAGAAACAAAAGCCAACGCATACAAGACCCTCGTTCGTCCCCACCTTGACTACTGCTGCTCAGTCTGGAATCCATATCACCAGGACCAGATATCAAAGATCGAAATGGTACAACGCAGAGCAGCCAGGTACGCAACCAACCGCTACCACAACACCAGCAGCGTTACATCAATGCTGGATGAACTAGGCTGGGAAACACTAGAATCTAGGAGACAGAAGATCCAGCTCACAGTATTCTTCAAAATCATCAATAACCTTGTTGACATCAAGTGTAATCAGTATCTTACCAACATGCCAACACGAACAAGAACGAATCACTCGAACAAATTTCGGCAGTTCCCCCAGAATACAAACTGTTTCAAATTCAGCTTCCTTCCAAGGACGGTTCCAATTTGGAACGCGCTCCCAGCATCTGCAGCAGAAGCTCCCTGCTTGGTATCTTTTAAGCGGGAGCTCAACACTCTGTCATTCTAACTGTATCACTCCCTCCCCAGCAAAAAGTGACAACGATGGTTGGGGCTGTGCCGGTCGGGGTACGTCCCCGGGGACCGCTACGGTAGCCGGATTGGCTCTGACCTGAGACATGAAACGCTGGGGAGAATTCTATTTTTTAGTTCCTTTGTTTTTGTGTTGATTTTTAGTTTGGTTTATTTTTCTTTCTGTCGCAACGCACAGCGCTGTATAAGTGTCCAGTGGGACAGAACAGCATAGCCAGATTCAAATTCAAATTCAAATTCAAATTCAAACTCCTACGATTTAAAAGCCTTACGCTTAGTACTGTTACAGCCAGTTTACACTACTCTGTCCACCAAACGTTTCCTGCATATTTACCAGTTTAACGTCCTTTCACTAAAAGTGATCCAGACAACATAATATTGCAGTGTGATTTTGGTGTGGTGAGTGTGTGTGCCTGTGAGTGTGTGTAAGCATTAAAGAAAGTAATAGGATAGTAATGCAGACCTAATCATACCCCCCCCCCCCCTCCATTAAAAAGGTTAAAAGTGTGTTTGTGTGTGTGTGTGTGTGTGTGTGTGTGTGTGTTGTTGGTGTGTGTGTGTTGTGTGTGTGGTGTGTGTGTGTGTGTGTGTGTGTGTGTGTTTGTGTGTGTGTTGTGTGCGTGTCTCTATGTGTATGTGTGTGTCAGTGCATGTGATGCTGTGCGCATACACACACACGTGTTGAAGTGCATGCTTGCGTGCACACACACACACACAGACACACACACACACACCACACACACACACACCCACCACACGACACACTCACCCACACACACACACACTTGTTAAACCTGGGTGAGTGTGGGTATGCATGTGTGTGTGTGTGTGTGTGCTTGTGTGCATGTGTGTGCGTGCGTGTGAGTGTGTGTGTGTGTGTGTGTGTGTTGTGTGTGGGGGGGTGGGGTGTGCATGTGTTTGTTTGTGTGTGGTGTGTGTGTGTGGGTGTGTGGTGTGTGTGTGTGTGTGTGTGTGTTGTGTGTGTGTGTGTGCACATGCATGTGGCGTGCGCGTGTGTGCGTGTTGTGCGTTGTAATGTGTGATGTATGTGTGTGTGCCGGTTGTTGTTTCGTTCTTTCATTTAACGTATTTTCTCTTAAAGGTGATATTAGACATGAAAGTGTGTTGTGTGAGTGTGTGCGCGTGTATATGTGCATGTGTATCTGTGTGTGTGTTATTGCTTAACGTGCATTTTTGTATGTAACATTAGGGGATACGATACTAAATTAAAACAGTTTCAGCGACAAGAATAAAATAAAATGTAGTGCTCCAGAATTGAACTATTATAAAATCAAAATGCAAACATTCTAAAAAAGTTTGCACAAAATTCAAAAGAGATACGGCATCTTGGAATATACGTTTGGATTCATATTTTTTCTGAATTCTGATAGGACCGATTCAAAATAAGTGCAATAATATAGAATGTGTGTTGTTGTACAATTTTCAATAGCACTGCATACATATTGAAGATTTTTTTATGAATTTAGTTTTAAAAGCATTTAGCTTAAGAGTGTATGTGACTGTGTGCATACATGTGTGTGAGTGTGAGTATGTGTGCGGGCAGTGCTGAGTGCTTTTTGCGTGTGTGTGTGTGTGTGTGGTGTATGTGTGTGTGTGTGTGTTGTGTGCGTGTGCTCTGCGTAGTATCGTGCGCGTTTGCGTGTGCGTGCGCGCGCGTTGTGTGCTTTGCGTGTGTTGATGTGTGTGTGTGTGCGTGTGCGGTGTGCGTGGTGCGTGCGTGTGTCGTGCGTGTGGTGTAGTGGCGTGTGTGTGTGTGTGTGTGTGTGTGTGTGTGTGTGTGTTTGCTGTTTGATTTGTTTTCAATATTGGGGAGGGGGGGGGGGGTATGTCGCTATGGCCCGTACGGGCGATTTCAGTTTTTGTCATGTAATCATTATCAGCGATAATAACATTTAGAGATAAAAATATTTACTAATCATTAATTAGCGACAATAACGCATTTACAGGTAAAACTGATTTACTAATCCGATAATAGACAGCAGCCGTGTGAGTCCTCATTTTCCCCGTAAAATTAATTGTGTTGGGCTTATATAGAAGATGCATAACACTCCTTTGTGCCATTTTACCATGAAAACTTCTGAAGCTGAAATCCTCACTGTCTGGTCTTAATGATATTAAACATGCCGTTTGCCAATTTCATGAAACTCTGCTCTGAACTTGGAACCAGTCAAACAGTACAGGTAGAAGTTGATGGAACAGTTGGCGTACCACAGCACATGTCCCACTGCTTTAAACACCCATAACTGTCCGTTTACTATGGGGTCACCCCAGTCAACATACTCCAATATTATCATATTTATTTCCCTCGGTGCTATCAGGAGGAGAAATCAGACACCTGCAGCAATCACGGTGACAGTCAGTGAAGACACTTTCTGTTGTCTGGAGTCCTGGGTGACTTGTTGTACAGAAAGCCGTTTGTTTGTTCTGACAGATCTGACCAGTGTCCACAATCCAGGGCCAGGGATTGTAAGAAAAACCATCGGTACATTCATGAGCCACGCTCGTAACAAGATAGTTTGAACTAATATCACTTCAATCAGAAGAGGTGACCGTTTCATCAGGGTAAGAGAACGATTATCACTGGGTATACCAGCAGGGCTCGTGACGTCCCTTCGGTCCACCAGCATGACACGAAGTTGGCCACAGCACAGAGGAGCTTTGAGCGTGGTGAGTGAAGTGACACAAGATCCATGCTGACTAGAGGTAACGTCATGTCATAGATAAAAATAGGACCCTTGCACTGCCAGGTAAGCCTATAAAAGAGAAGTGTGGTACTCACATAAAATGTCCTAAGGGATGTACAAAAGGGATCTATCAATAGTACGGTCTGATCAAACACAGCAGAACAATGAAGAAGGGACGCTTGAGACGTGGAGAAGGAAGGGGACGAATCATGATCAGAATTATACTCACATTTCAAAGAGCCAAAAGCAAAAGTAACAGGAAATG
>CM065705.1:41022256-41038349 GCA_017654935.2 Phymorhynchus buccinoides | reverse complement strand
CCTCTTTGACACAGGGTAACACCTGTATTCAGAATCCTCTATGTTCCAATAATACCCGTTTTCAGAATCCTCTATTCCCATTGAATACCCATATTCAGAATTCTCTATGTTCCAATAATACTGTTTTCAGAATCATCCATCTCACAATAATACCGGTACCCAGAACTGTCTGCCCCAGTGATACCCGTACCCAGAACCATGTATGTCTCCACGGTACCCAGACCCCACTAACCCAGTAATACCCATGCCCAGACCCCCTCCCCCTTCCTAAGCTCCTTGATATTACCCATAACGTGCCCAGAACCAAACTGATTCTGGCATTGCCAGATCTGGGCCAGAATCATGCCATCACTACCACATCAACACGCACAACTGCCACAATCAAAACGACACGTCTGCCATCATTCATCCAGAATGGAATCAGAATCAAAACGATGTATTGCCCAGTATCTGGCCAATACACTGCCAGCATAGCAACGATGTGACTACTACGACGCTGGCCCAAAAGGTAAGATGCCAGCATCGTCCCATAACTGGCTCCCCATCATGAGCCATCATTTGCCAATGCTGGCCCGACACGAAAAGGGGTGTGCATAGGAAATCGTGACAAAGGAGGTACGATTACATGCCAGCATCGTCTCAAATGATGGCATGATGGCAAAAACGACATGAAGCCAGCATCAGAACGATGCCGGAATGCTTACAGGGTAACCTGCAAAAATAAACAATTAAGCAAATAAAACTATGTTTAATTTGAATTACAGACAGCTTTGTAGTTATTGTTTTAAAAACGTTTTCAATAACGTTTTCAATACATTTTCGACTAAAACCAACGCAAGGGGAATAATTCTTCAGTTAGTTCCCTTGAAACATTTCCAGTGTTGTTGTTTGTGTGTGTGAGTGGGGTGGGGGTGTTAACACGTCTTTATAGACTTCTGTTCTAAAACCTCTAAGCTACTTACATTCATGACGTTTTTTATGCAGTAATTCTGTTCTTTTTTTATCATTTGTGAAAATAAACAAATGAGAAAATGGAACTTCATCTGAGTTTGCAATTGATGTATTCAAAATGTTTCTAATGCGTTCTTAATTAATCAGCACAAAGGACACGGTTCCTTCAGAAAATGTAATTAGTTCCTATTAGAGCTTTTTTAAAGTACACCTCAAATACCTATCTAAAGAGTTATTTTTTCAATTTTACTGTATACATTCCTTCATTTTAAATAACTCTTACTTACACCCAGCCTCTAGATCTTTTCTCATTAACCTCCACGTGTTTTCTTTTATTACGCACACACAAACATCTTCTCTGAGAAGAGAGAGAGAGAGAGAGATTGGACACTGGACACTGGACACTGGAAAACTTTATTTGACAAGGATAAAGATTTTAGGCGATGCCTATTCTTACAATCTGTCCTTGTTACAGTGTTGGCAGGGCAACGGTCAGCCAGACAAACTGTTCACCAGCCTTTCTATTTTACTGTCCGTGGAAAGGGCGGGAATAGGTAAGGGGTCCTCATTTCACCTCCAAACAAAGACACTTTAGCTTGGTGTGTAAGCTCCGAGTTCTGTCGCACACGTTAGGCAGAATAATAGAATGGTTCAATTTGTTTGAAACCTGATTAATGACACTGTAGTAAGCAAGTCTGAGTCAAGCTGTGAACTAGTTTTTCTGCGTGATTTGGATAGGCTTAGTACATGCAAAGAAAAACTACTACACAGTTGAAATGGTTTTAACTAAGTGTTTTATGAGTTTGCAGTTGGAAAGACTAAACAAAACCCTCAGTGCCCGGTGAAAAATGTAATCATGTATTAATTAACGCCTTTTGGGTTATAAATTTGATTAATGCTTTCAAAACGCTTCCAAGACGTTTTCGTGGGTGGATGCTTCGTGCCTCCATTCGGGGAGCTGGACGACCCCGCCCCCTCCACAAGTCTCTCCCCGTGGGAATACCGGGGGGTCTTTCATACAAATAGTTCCCCCACTTCTGGAAGTGGTTACCCCACCCTCTGGACGTTCTGCTACGGTGCTTGCAACTCCTCCTCTAATCTGTCACTCTCTTTGACTGCCTTTTCCCTTTGCTTTCTGTCATCTGCTATCTTGTTTATCTTACAGGTTCATTCTCCTGCCTTTTTTCTATAAATCTTTACAAAGATTTCGTCAGCCGTAATCGGACATGCTGGGCCTAACTATTTCTTAATTAGGCGCATAACGGCAGCATGACACATCTACGCCCATATGACAGGAAACAGTCCGAGCGAACGGAGAAGAAGAAGAAGAAGAAGAAGATGTTTTTAATCAAAACCAACACAAGATAGAAAGAACACAACTTTTTCATAGAACTGGCTTGCTCTCTTTAAAGGTTACAGCGGATAATTATGTTTTAAATAGGCCTACATTCCTATTATACTCTGCTTGAAATTTCACCTAAAGTAAACTCCCATTCCAATGATCCACATACCTCCACACGGGAAGCTGGACGAACCCGCCCCCTCCATGTGTCTCTCCCCGTGGGGATACCGGGGGGGTCTTTCGTAAAGATAGTTTCCCCACCTTCTGGAAGTTCTGTGCGTGTAACTTCCTCTAATCTGCCACTCTCTTTGACTCTGCCCTTTCCCTATGCTTTCTACCATCTACTATTTTTCTGACTTATTGGCCCATTCTCCTGCCTTTTTTCAAAAAAATCTTCCAAATCATTGTTCTCTTTTGAGCTCCTCCGAAATCGGAATGTGTCGGCTGTAGCGCAGCGGGGAGACCAGTGAAAACTGAAAACCGGACACATACGTACCTTACCCATTATGGCCATATGGCCCGGGAACGTAGAGGAAGAAGAAGAAGAAAAAGAAGAAGAACATTCTACTGATAGTTTTTAAATTCCTTAGGGGTATATGAAGTTGTTTGAATATGAATTTGAATTTGATATTAGTGGCTAAATTCATCACTGACTAAGCTTATCACATTAAACTTCAAATTAAGTTTATGAAAGCTCTTGGTTTCTAATACAATTTTAATTATTCTTAAACAGAAATAATCCATTTATAAGGTTAAGAAATGCAACTTAAGTACAGATAACTATAATAAAGCTATGAGTGACTAATCGTGAAAGACAAGAAGTTTTTATTTATTGAAGAAAGAGCATGCATTGAATGCATCAATGTGAATGCATGTGTTTATTTCTTTTACCTTTGTTCTTACAGATAATCAACCGCCAATAAAATTCAAGCTGCTCTCACCTAAAGAATGCATTGCCCCTAGTGTAGCACACACACACACACCCTTTTTATGCTGTTTTTGTGCATGTAAAGAAATGGGAAGGAGGGGGGGAGAGAAGATTTAATTAAATGACAGCTTCTTTGTTGCTGGTGGGTTCTTCAACATGCGCAAAGTGCGTGAGCACACGGGTCCTTGGTGTGTATGCTATATGAATGCAAGAATTGTCATAAATGCGTTTATGGATGTGTGTGCACAGTATGTAAGTTCTCTTCATTATTAGGATTCTTATCGTATGACTTCTCACTGCAATATAATTAATTTTTTGGTGCGTAAAGCGAACGGCTCATGGATTTAAAAAAAAGGATTTTTATTGACAAATAATACAACCATACTTTATCCATGTTTTTTTATATGTAAGTTTGAAACTTTTGTAGATCACAGTGAAATAACGTGCACGTTGAAATCACATGTTTGGTCGAGTACTGTTTGCCTTCCTATCATATCATGAGTTTACATCTTCAGTTGCTATCCTTGTAATCTATTTTTTTTTATAATTACAGACATGTGATAAATCTTTCCCCTGGTTTTCTGATATTATCGTGAAACATATTGTTTTAAGCTTACACGAAGAAAACTTGGGAGAAAAAAACTTGTAATAAAATTATATGTTCAGAAAAATAAGCAAAATTTCATGCAACAAATTAAAGGTAACGATTTATGTCATTGTAAGTTTGTTACATTTTCTTTCATTTCATGTTTTGTTGATATGTATACATGTGCCGTTATCATATGCTGTTGTTGATTTGTGCTTTTTGTGTCCCCCCCCCCCTCTCCCCCCCCCCCCCCCCCCCCCCCCCCCCCCCCCCCCCCCCCCCCCCCCAAGTATCGCAATATAATATTGGATTTGTTAATTGAACGTTATTTGCTTTCTGTGTTGTTGAAATAAAAAGGAAATAGTGCATCCATCCAAATAATGCTTTTTTGTGGTGTCATATTTGTAATGAACATGTCTTCTTTCATATCCCTATGTACTCTATATATTCATCAAGCAATCAGATTTTGCATGCGAACTTGCTACGTCTGTTTTTCTGGTTTCTTGTACTATTTTGTTAACTGTTGGGAACTGAATGGAATATGAATGGAAGATGTCGTATATTTTCATTTTATATCCTTTAAAATGTTAAAGAAGAAATACGTTTAAAATGCATTCTGTGAGAATATTTCAAAGGTATTTTGTAGACATCTGAAAGATAAACCGACAATCATTTTTGAAATATAATCTATGGACAAATTAAAAGTTACAGATGTCTGTGGCACTTATTTATAAAATGTCTGCCTGTCACAGGCAGCCCTGCTGTGACGACTCTACCTGCACTTTTCTACTTACCGTAACGCTCTACCAGTTAGCAGAGAGCGCTACGCTTTGTAATTGCTACCAGTAACAGCAGAAAGACTCGAACCCCATTATCTTCACGTGCAAGCTGTGTAATAGGAAAAAACACAACAAGAGAGAGATAACACCGTGAGGTAGAGGCTCACTGTCAACTTCGGGGGATGGACGGCTGACATCTTGACCAGACGACGACGACTATTCCTTTCTGTTCACTTCGTTCCCTCTCAGTCCTGCTTGGTATAAGCGGTCGCTGCCTTGCGACAGTGGAGTCATTCTCCAAGTGGCCACTACTCTTTGACCCTTCAACTGCACTCAGCCCGAGTGTGAGAGCTGTCCTGCTCTAGTTTCCCCCTCCCCATTCCATTTCGGTTTTCTTCAGTTTTACGACGAGACGAACCCCGACACCTTGACGCCGCCTTGACCACCCTCAGCACCAGCTTCTGGTTAGTTTCTAAAGCATATTTTAAGTTATGGATAGTTCCAGTCCTAAAGTTCATAGAACTTTATTCGACCGTTGTGGCACCGGTTTTTTAAAACATATTTCACGGCGTTTTGTGCCATGTAATTCCAGACTCTTTATTTGCTTGCTTGGGACTTATTTTCATCCAAATTGTTCGAAGTCCAAAGAGATTTGTAGAAATAAACCTACTTTTCTGCTTTTGTTTCATTGTTCTTTTGTTTCTTGCTCGTTGTTGGCATTTTTGTTAAAATTCGTCCATTTGCTTGCGGTGCTCTTGTTGTAATTTTGCGGTTATACTAGCTCATGGCCTCGTTTCGGAAGTGTGATTTGTTTAGGCCAAGAGACATTATTATATTATCAGTGTGTTTACTTTCGTGTTTCCGGCCGTGTCTGTTGGTGCGTGCCCACTGTTTATTTGCACAATTTCGGCTACGGTCATCGTTTCGTAGCTTAAACTAGTGTGTTGCCGGGCAGCATACACTTCTCCTAGACAACGATTTTTATGTAAATACTACATTCTTGTTACATTTCACTTTTCAATCTCGTTTTGTCCTTTCGGTTCTAGGACAAGTTATTGCTCGTTGTAATCCCGGATATTTTGTCCTTGCGATCCAAGGGCAGATAAACGTTTCTTGTTCCTAATTTTATCTTTTTGTTAATTCCCTCTATCCCTCGGCAGTAGAGAGAGCTAGCTTGTAAATAGTTTTGGTTCGTTTGTCATTAAAGATGTCATTGGTGTTATTAGTCCAACAGTTTTTCTATTCCGATTCGTTCCGTAAACCGTCTATTCGCGTCGAATTAGTCTTTCGTGGTTTCTTTAGTCTTTCCCCTATATATTAGTTATTGAGTCAAATATTTACATATCCGTCACCGTTCTGGGTTTCAGAGCTGTGTTCTTCCGGACTGTGTTCTTCTGGACTGTGTTCTTCCGGACTGGGCCCACGACCTTCTACACTTGGTTTCTCCGGGGTCACCTGCCGTCCTTTGGACCTGCCATTCGGCTCATTTGCCGTGTCTCCTCTCCTGGGGGTCCTGGACGTCAGAAGTTAAGCACCGTGGGTTGGGGGCCGGGAACTGCGATCGCCGCTAGCTGGAGAGTGGCCCTTTAAGGGTTGCTTCGCATTGGTGCTTCCTGCCGTTGGGACGCCTGCACTCCTTGAGGATTCCTGATGACAGTCTCTCCTGAGTCTTCCCGGTCTGCAGCTCTTCGCGTCCTGGCTTCCAGCGTGCGTTCCTCGGTTCGACGCTCTGTGTTGGTTGTGCCCTCCCTCGGCCGCAGCTAGGGAGGCTGCTCACGGGCGACGTGGTGTCTTCGACCTTTCCTCCTTTCGACTAACTTGTTGCACATACTTTATCCTTTGACTGTCGTTCATCATGACCTTCATCCTTCATCAGCGTATGTGTGTATGTATGTGTATTGTTGGGGACTTTCCTGAGTGACTGCGCATTGAAAAACTTGTTTAGGGACACGCCTAATTGATTTTGTTTTGGGCGCAACTTTGGGGCTCACCCTTTTGAGAGCTGATGAGCTTTGTGGGGTTTTTTGAAGGTTTATCGTGTTTATCAGCGTTGTTAATGTGTGTTATTTGTGCTTAGTCTTAGTAAATTTTGTTATCTTTTACCCCTTGTGTCTTGCCTTGTGTGGGAGTGTGCGATTGAGTGGGGAGCGTGTTCATCAGAACTTTGGCCGGTTAGTCGTGATTGCCCTGTTGGTTTCGGTATTTGTCGACTCTTGCAGGGTGTTCGTGACACTGCCGAATATACTTTTTTCTGTTTGCAAGTATGTTCTGCAAGTTCTAAAAACGTGTATTCAGCAGAGATTTTATAAATGACTGCTATGGACGTATTTAAACTGTATTCTTCAGACATTTTTAAAATGCATACTGAACTTTTTTTTTAAAATGCCACAGACATTTTAAAAACGTTATCCTACATACGTTTGAGAAACGCATCCTGTAGACATTTTAAAAAACGTATTACACAGATGTTATAAAACTGCATCCTGCTGACGTTTTAAAAACGTATTCTCCA
Organism: Phymorhynchus buccinoides; assembly: GCA_017654935.2. Taxonomy (NCBI): domain Eukaryota; kingdom Metazoa; phylum Mollusca; class Gastropoda; order Neogastropoda; family Raphitomidae; genus Phymorhynchus; species Phymorhynchus buccinoides. Next base: position 41,031,251 of record CM065705.1, on the reverse strand, counting down.
GTCGTTTTTAAACCATACACAACAGACGTTTTAAACACATTTTCTCCTGACATCTTAAAAACGTATTCTCCAGTCGTTTTTAAACCATACACAACAGACGTTTTAAACACATTTTCTGCTGACCATCTTAAAAACGTATTCTCCAGTCGTTTTTAAACCACACACAACAGACGTTTTAAACACATTTTCTGCTGACCATCTTAAAAACGTATTCTCCAGTCGTTTTTAAACCATACACAACAGACGTTTTAAACACGTTTTCTGCTGATATCTTAAAAACGTATTCTCCAGTTGTTTTTAACCCGTTTTCAACAGACGTCTTAAATATGTTTGCTGGAGACGTTTTAAAAACGTGTTCTTCAGTCGTTCTTAAAACATATTCAAACATGTTTCCTTCAGACGTTTTAAAAACGTATTTTCCAGTCTTTAAACCATATTCAATAAACGTTTTAAACATGATTTTCTGAAGATGTATTAGAAACATATTCTCCAGGCGTTTTTAAAATGTACTAGCGCAACGCCTAGTACTGGCAATGCACCGTACTGGTAACGCCTAGTAACGGTAATGCCAAGTACTGGTAACGCTGAGTACAGCAAATTTGAAGCGATTCGGTTAAGAAACGACGGAGTTATAAGGCCCCGTTTCCCGTTGGCGCTGCTGTGAGAATGACGCTCTCTCACGATTCTCTTTAAATTTGCTGCCAGGCTTTGCCCGGGCCGTAGCAAGTCTGACAGCAAATTTGAGGCGATTTGGTTAAGAAACGGCGGAGTTATTCGTGAAAAGGTGAAGCAGCGTATAGCGCGCGCGTGTCTGAACCGATTGGCTTCGGGTTTGGTACACGGATAGGCACCGTCCCCGGTCATCTTCCTGCCAAATTCGAAGGCAATCGGTCAAGAAACACCGGAGATACGGGCGCCGAGAGGCCAGCGGATGCCCGTTTCGCGCATTTGCCAAACCGCGCAAATGACACGGCCGCCTCGGTTGCCGTTGCCATCGGCCCGTTAGGGCTCACAGCAAATTTGAAGCGATTCGGTCGAAAAACGGCGGAGTTATAAGGCCCGTTTCGGACAGTTGGCTTTTTACTATATGATTTTGGAGACGTCTTAGAGATGTAATCGGCGTGTGCAAGACTGTTTTAAAAACGTATGATGTAGATGTTTTTAAGATGTAGATGTAGATGTTTTCAAGACATTTATAAAACATTATAATGCTATCAGGGTCATGTACCAATAGTTATTCAGACTTGCTAGAGTAGTTTCCCTTTGCTCTTAGGGACTCCTAGAGTACTTCCCCTTTATTAGACTTCCTGTATGTATATCATACCACATGGCTACAGAATAAAATGAGCACAATGATCATCCACCTGCCTTGAGTGTATATTATAACATCAAACATAAGACATAACAAATGTCAAACCAGAATCTATTGCCTTCAAAAATGTAGGAGTCTTGATGGAAAGCACTTTACAGGGATTTTACAGATGTTTTTTTGAGTCAGTTTAACATTTTCTTGTGTATGTTGGTATGGCAATCTGAATGTGAAACACAAGATGGGTAAAATTGTGAATGTCTGTGGTAAGAATGTTGGAGTGAAACGGGAAAGCATGAACGTGTTGTATGAGCGGTGAGTGAAAGGAAAGGATTGAATGATAGTGAGTGATTGCAGTCATGGTCTGAGCAAATTTAATGAGCTTTTATCATCTGCAGACGTTTTCGTACCCCACAGTTTAAGACTCTCAGAGGCAAAAACAGTTTTATCCCTGTATCAATCTCTTTTATGAACAAATAATTGATTTTTATTTCTACCTGACAATCTTTTTAAAACCAGCAGTTACCTCTTAAACCTGTAAGGTATGTGTTCAGTTCAGTTCAGTTCAGTACGTAGCTTAATTTAACGTCTTTGCACGCAATGGTGATATTAGACCCACAAAAATAAAAATAAAATAAACGTGTTGATAATTGACAACATTAGTGCATAGAATACAACAATTTCTAGTAATAAAGCATCAACAAATCATAACAATTTTGCTATCTCAGAATTGGCTATAACAGTAGCAATATCAAAGATGAAAGGGCTAGATAATATTTGACGATCATTCTCATAAGTCACTAAATCAATAGACTTATTTCTATAAAGTTAAAATTGGGCATTCTTTTAACAAATGATTCACTGATATAGGGTTACCACAATCACAGAACACATTATAAGAATATTTAGTGTTCCATGCTTTTAACTTTAGTTTTAAGATCATCTTGGATATAGAACGAGGGCAATTCGGTATACACAATTAAATTTTCTCCACTATTTCTATCATGAACAGACTTTTCCAAAATCAACATTTTGGCCAAATTCAACTGAAGACCTCTTTAGGATATGATTGAAATCAGTATCAGAATGGTGTTTAGCTCCACGCTTAGCAAGACTATCTGCTGTTTCATTCCATTTCAACCCACACTGAGAAGGAGCCAAACAAAAATCTACATTTATTCCTTTCATCGTTATAACATGTATAAGATGATGTACACTACTCACAAAAAGTTAAGGATCACTATGAGAAAACAGGTGCGCAATAAACTCCGTTCGCTCCTGTTATTTTTTTCTCAGTCAAGCCAAATTGTTATGAATTCTTGTTCAGATGTAAGTGGGCGATGTTGTGTTAGTGGAAACATTGCACGTGATTCTCTATTACTGAGCTTGGCAGCAAAAGAAAAAGCGGAAACTTTCGAAAAAGGACCTTGTTTTGGATCGTTCTGCATGAACACATTGCACAAGCCAGATGGAAAAACCATTATGCACGTGCAAGCACTGCTGTTTATGTGTGAGATGCTGTCTCTTGCTTGGCTTTATAAGAAGACATACCACCAGTATTAGGCCTGATTTGACAATGCCTCCACGACGAAAATTGAGCGAGTTGGATAGGGGACGAGCTGTTGCATGGTTCCAAGATGGTGTTCCCAAGCGAGAAGTGGCCAGGCGACTTCAGGTGTCCATCTCGGTCATTGTCAGACTGATTCAACGCTTCACAGCCACTGGGAGGGTCCATGAAAGACGCAGATCTGGTCGACCGAAGAAGACAACTCCACGTGAAGATCGTCTCATTGAACGACAAGCCCTGCAGACAAGAACAGCCTCTTCCAGCATCATTCGAAGGCAGCTGAGGGTGGCTACTAACATCAACATCAGCCAGCAGACCATACGGAACCGCCTTCATGGGTTTAACCTCCGTTCTCGTCGCCCAGCTGTACGGCCACGCTTAACTCCAGCCCATAGGGCAGCACGCCGCGCCTTCTGCAGACGTCACGTGAGGTGGACACGTCAGCAATGGTCCCAGGTCCTGTTCAGTGATGAATCACGCTTCACCCTGAACCACAACGACGGCCGACTGAGGGTCTGGAGGCGCCCAGGGGAACGCTTTATTGACGCCACTGTCCAAGAAAAGGTGGCCTTTGGTGGAGGTTCTGTAATGGTCTGGGGGGCCTTCAGCCTTCACCACAGAACACCCTTGTATCATGTACAGGGTAACCTGACTGGCCTCCGATACCGGGATGAGATCCTTCGACCGCTGGCTGTGCCTACACTGCAGCAGATGGGACCGCCGGCTGTCTACCAGGATGACAACGCTCGCCCCCACAGGGCAAGGGTGGTCAACGACTTCCTGCAGCAGTCTGGAGTCAACAGAATGGAGTGGCCAGCATGCAGTCCCGACCTCAACCCGATTGAGAACCTCTGGGATGAGCTGGATCGCAAAGTGAGGAGCAACCACCCCCCTCCCAGGGATGCCCAGCACCTCTACCAGATGCTGCAGGCTGAGTGGCAGGCGCTTCCACAGAGGATCTTCACCACCCTGGTCAACTCCATGAGGACTCGCTGCGTCGAGTGCCAGAACAGCCATGGCGGATACACGCATTACTGAACTTTTGGGAGCATCAGAATGCCCTGTCTTGTGATTTCAATGACTTTGGGAAATCAAATTTCGATACGTACCCACTTTGATCAAATGTACAGACCAAACGATTGCTCGAAATTGAAGGCAATTGTGCATCGTTATCACTAAAGCATTGAATTAAATGTTGGCCAAAATTCAACGCATTGGCTTTCTTATTTGGAAAGTTATGAATTAGTTTGCAAGTGATCCTTAACTTTTTGTGGATAGCTTATATCAAAAAGCAAATCTCTTCGTGCTTTACTATCCCAATGCTGCAATGCTTGTAAGACAGATTTTGAATCAACACAAATAAGAATGTTGTAAAAGCACATAGGTGTATCACAAACATAAGGTAAGGCCATCAATATTGCATATATTATGATATAATTCTGCTTTGAATATAGAGAACCCTTTACCAATCTGAAAATAGTTTTGTATTTTAAGGCTAGGAATTACAACACCAGAACCACATCCAACAGTATCCATAACTGAACCATCAGTATACATTTTAAGATGATTACTATAACAAGTGTCAAGATGTTCCCTAACTTCATTCACTAAAACGTTTGGATTTTCAGTTTTCTTAATATTTGTGTATTCATAATCAAAATTGCCGCTCATGTGTTCCCAAGGAGGCATCTTAGGTATCATGGGAACTTCTGGATCATTAGATCAATGTTGCAATCCAACATAAGTTTAGAAGTATAATTTCTTATTGGTTGTAAATATGAAATGTTTTTAGCCCTTTTGTGAAAATCGTTTTTGGAGTCTATTGATAATTCATCCGTTACTGAATTTTTGACTGATAAACAATGAACCACATATTTAGAAACATCTAAGAGACGTTGCTCACCAAATGGTAACATATCTGCAACTTGATAACTTTTAATGGTATTTGCATAACTGACACCCCTAAAGCCAATTTAACAGCTTTACTATCTACACTTTGATGCTTTTTTTAGAAGTTAAGTAGGAGCAGAATAATACACGTCTTGTTCATACTTTAACATAGATCGAACTAAAGAAAGGGATAGACGTAATAATGTTTTGAATCCTGACCCCAAGCCTGACAGTTAACTAATTTATTAAAAAAAAGTTAACATTTTTCTTGCCTTATTTAGTAAATATTCGATGTGCTTTTTCCAACTGAGCTTAGGTGTAAAAGGGACTCCTAAATATTTAACACACTGTTGATATTTTAAAACATTTCCTTCTAGTTTTAAAATAGGAAGATCAGAAGGATTTTCTCCGTTATTAAATAACATTAAGCACGTTCTTTCTCCTGATAATTCTAGACCCTTTTCCTTTATGTAATCAGCTAAACTGTCTAATTCATGTTGCTATCTTCTGTACATAATTGATAGTTCTTTTATTTTAATGTTTTCTTAAACTAGTGTTTATCCATATAGCAATGTCATCAGCATATTGTACTAAATGTGTGTTCTTGGACAATGAGTTTGGAAGATCATAAATAAAAATTGAGAATAAGTTTGGTGCAATAATTGAACCTTGTGGAATACCCATATCTACATGTCTGAAGGACGATCGAATGAGCATTATCAATTTCAGTGCACATCTGTCTATCCTTTAAAAAGTTTTAATATACATGTGTATTTTACCACTGATTCCAATATCTTTTAATTTAAAAAGCAATCTGGCATGCCACACGCTGTCATATGCATTTTTAACATCAAAGAATGTAGCCAAAATACTTTTTCTACGAGAAAACTGTCGTTTAATTTGAGTGGTAAGCTTAACTAAATGATCAGTGGTGCATCGACCTTTCCTAAATCCAGCTTGCTGAACTGGAATAATCTGATTCTTTTCACAATGAAAAGGAAGACGCTTCAGAACAATTTTTTCCATTATTTTTCCAGCATGGGATGTAAGCGAAATTGGCTTGCAACTGCTTACTGAAGATCTTGATTTACCCTATTTCAGAATTGGAACAACTACTGACCTCTTTCAGATTTTAGGAATAGCGCCATTATCCCAACATTTTTGGAATAAAGAATGTAGTAAGCATATCCAAGAAGGGGGCATGTGACAAAGCATCTGGTATGAAATACCATCCAGACCAACTGCTGAATTTTGAGATGAAATAGATGCTAAAGCTTCTTTCAATTCTGTTACCTGTATGGGAGAATCCAAGTAATGATCGTTAGCAGGAAAGGGATCTGAATACATTTTGTTTTGTTCCTCCCTAATTCTAAATTGCTTAGATTATGCTTGCAGACTAGAAGTCAAACTGTTACAGGAAAACACATCAGCAAAAGCCTCTGCCTTTTCCAAAGCAGTTGGAAACTCTTTATCTAATTTTATAGGGAAAGACTGTGTCCTGTTGCAATTTTTCATTTATTTTACTTTTTTCCAAACCTTGTACATTGTAGAATCTTTTGATTCTGATATATCAGATTTACAAAAAGCTTCCCAATAAGTATTTTTGTGCTTGAGCAATGATTTTTTGGCATAAACGTTTTTGAAGTTTCATAGACTGAAAATTTTCTTCTGCCTTGTTTCGAAGTGTTTGTGCGCATGTGCAGGAAGAGGTTTCCTTTTTCTTTCTCTTGCTGTCAGAGGGTCTTGTTTGGACCAAATTTTAAGTTTCAGTTTATCATTTTTGCATTAATTTTTTTACGTTTATTTCATTATACTTTATTTTCATAGTTTTTACTGTTTTTCCGGCCTGTTTGAACATCAGAGGCAAGAAAATACCACTTAAATGCACCACTCACTGTATGGACGCCATGTTTGTTGTTCCTGACCGACCTCCGACCAGTAAGTCAGCAAGCAACCCTACAAACTGATTAAGTCTCCAACCAGTCGGGATTCTTCATCTTCGAGATGAAAGGTCAGTGTCTCATTATTATATTTACTGCCCTGTTGGCTAGGGAGTACATCAAGAACTGGTTCCTGATTCGAGGTACCAATGCAGTGGCAGCGCCTTGGTGTTTTTGAGATCAACTGGCATCAAGAAGAGAGTGCATTTTACGATCGAGAAACCTGAATGCAATATTGTACGAACATCAATTTCTCTCGTATTACTTCTAGCGGGAGATGTTCATGAAAATCCTGGGCCCAGACCTTCAAAGTACCCGTGTGTACTGTGCGAGAAGGCGTGTAAATGGACGACACCATGTGTACGGTGTGACAACTGCAAGCGCTGGTACCACCAAGAATGTATGGCAATGCCAGACACTGTCTTCAACGTTCTGAAGAATGTGTCATGGGAGTGCACCGACTGCGGCTTACCAAACTTCTCCTCTTCTCTTTTTAACACAACCATCGAGTCAAGTTGCAGCAATTTCTTCGATCCGCTGTCCCCTGAAGAGGATTCTAATTCAAACTTTAGCTTCAACAGTCCTGCCGTTACTTCCTCTCCCACAGGAGCTTCCAGGAACAAGAAGCCACCTAGTACAACTATGCCAGGCAGAAACACACTCAAAGTACTTGTTATGAACTGTCAAAGCGCTGTCAACAAGAAACCTGAGATTGATACCTTGGTAGAATCAACCCAAGCTGACATCATAGTGGGAACTGAGTCATGGCTGAATGAGGGCATCAAATCCACCGAAGTTTTTCCCTCAGGCTACATATACACTGTCTTCCACAAAGACCGAGTCGGAAGAGGAGGAGGCGGAGTCTTCATACTTGTAAATTCCGATCTCAATTGTGAAGAGCCATCCTCCCCAAGTGAGCAGCTCTGGGTACGGGTCAACATCCGTGGAGCAAAGAGCCTCTATGTCGGAGCCTTCTACAGAGCCCCGGACATCAGAGACCCAGAGTACTTCGCGGCACTGGAACAGTCTCTGTCCAGGATTCCACCAGACGCCCATATATGGTTCGCAGGAGATTTCTGATATTGACTGGTCCACTGAATCGATACCATCTTACGCTCAACATTCTTCCTCCTGCAAGAGACTACTTACGCTCAGCAAAGACTTCTTTCTAACCCAAGTAATCGATTTCCCCACCAGAGTGACTGAAGATTCAACCAACACCCTGGACTTATTTTTTACCAACAACAGCAGCCTAGTCAACCGAGTGGAATCTCTGCCTGGTCTAGCTGATCATGATATAATATTTATAGAAACGAGTCTAAGACCAGAGTAGAATAGAAGCCGTCCCCACAAGACCTTTCTTTTTCACAAAGCTGACTTTCCATCTTTCAAAAAAGACCTACGCCAGTCAGACCTTGCCCAAGACCCCGGCAAAGCAGACAACATGTCAGCCAATGATTTGTGGACTGCCATTTAATACCTCATTGGCTCCTTGATGGAGAAACACGTACCGTCCCGGACAGCCAACAAGAAGAAGACCCACAAACCATGGATAGGTCAGAGAGTTAAGCGGATCAACCGCAGAGTGAAAAGGCTACACAAGAAGAAGACCCACAAACCATGGATAGGTCAGAGAGTTAAGCAGATCAACCGCAGAGTGAAAAGGCTACACAAGAAGAAGACCCACAAACCATGGATAGGTCAGAGAGTAAAGCGGATCAACCGCAGAGTGAAAAGGCTCCACAAAAAGAAGACCCACAAACCATGGATAGGTCAGAGAGTTAAGCGGATCAACCACAGAGTGAACAGGCTACACAAGAAGAAGACCCACAAACCTTGGATAGGTCAGAGAGTTAAGCGGATCAACCGCAGAGTGAAAAGGCTACACAAGAAACTACAGAAGGTGCAGAAACCAACAGCCAAAGAGAAAGCCCACCTCCATTTCAAGAAGATCAAAGCTGATGCCCAAACACTCCAGAGGCAAGAATACTGGAAGTACATCAATTCCATCATCGATCCACCTGACGAGGAAAGCAAGTCTCTATCTACCCAAAAGCGATTCTGGAATTACATCAAATTGCTTCGCAAAGATAACACTGGAGTATCACCACTAAAAGAAAACGGGCGCCTCCATCCTGACCCCCAAGCAAAAGCAAACATCCTGAAAAGACAATATCAATCAGTCTTTGCTCACGAGGACACCAGTGACATTCCAACTCCAGCTGGTGAACCCTACCCAGCCATGCCAGAAATCACCATCAACCAGCAAGGCATAGAAAAACTATTGAA
>CM065705.1:41009756-41012256 GCA_017654935.2 Phymorhynchus buccinoides | reverse complement strand
TTCGTACATCATCCTAAACATCATATCTCATCCATCACGGATACGCGGCATACAGGTGGCGCTAATTTTCCCCTTGTGGCTGACTGTGTCGTAAGAAACACTACTAAAGGGTTTCAGTGAATGAATGACGTATGAATAAGATGACATAATAATGAAATGACGAAATTGTGAATGAAATGGCCTACTCTCTCTGTGGTTTCATGAATGAATGACGTATGGATAAGATGACGTAAGAATGAAATGACGAAATTGTGAATGAACTGACCTATTGTCTCTCCGATTGATCACTGGGACTCCCAGTGGTGCAAGACATTTTTTGTAAAATATACAAGTTTATTTATGTTTGTGAAAAAGTATATCGCTAAAACGTTTGCATTGTTAGAATACAATGATTTTTGTAAACATATTCATTTCTTAGTAACTACTAAAACCGCGTTACTAAAAGAACAAATCTCATAAAACTGTCAACAAAAAAAGTATTAAGGGATATAACTCTTGGCATGAGTCCCGTGCGAAAATAGGGGTGGGGTTGAAAAAGTGTATGGGGTTCAGTAACAAGCACGGAGACATACTGTTTTTTTAATCTTTATTATGCAGAACATAGATTATTTCATCTATTATTAAAAAACTAGAATTATTTCATCGTTAAGTTTTTTTCTACAGGCATTTGAACAATAACATTTAGGGAAATTGTTGTCAGTACAACAACAATTTTCCAAAATTTCCTATTGACTAAATTGAATTTTTTTAAACTTTGACATAGATTCTAATACGAAATAGGTTGTAGTATTAGGCAAATGTTATTGAAAGTTGTAAGTCACTTTAGTGTATGAAATAAATCCAGTTTTCAGTAGACCTGATTTTACTCAAAAATTGCCCAACCCCCCACATTTGGACCATGAATTACAAGAAAAGTAGCACGGTGACCCCATTTTTTTCTTCAGTTTTGACCTTAGGAGTATGTGTAGATTCTATGACAAAAATCTTAATCATTTGTCATCGTGGGAAGTAAATGGCGCGTATCCCCGTAAAGAAAAGACCCATCTCATTCACATCATCACAATCCAATAATAAATATAATCCTTTATTTTCTTCACGTTCATCAAAAACAGGATACACACTGGTAAGCAATCTAGTTTGTCGGTTATATTTTTGGTATGGAAAAAAAAATCGGTTGGGTAAAGTTTTGATTTAGACTACTTTCCACCTCGTCTATCTTAGCTTTCCACCCAACCACCATAACACGCCACATACCCCCCCCCCCCCCCCTTGTGCTGGCATGTGTGTGTATCCTTGTGTATGTGAGTGACCCTCTCCTGAGCACCTCCCCCTGCTGGTGTGTGTGTGTATCCTTGTGTGTGTGAGTGACCCTCTCCCCCCCTGCTGGCATGTGTGTGTATCCTTGTGTATGTGAGTGACCCTCTCCTGAGCACACTCCCCTGCTGGTATGTGTGTGTATCCTTGTGTATGTGAGTGACCCTCTCCTGAGCACATCCTTGTGGTATGTGTGTGTATCCTTGTCCTGTGAGTGACCCTCTCCTGAGCACACTCCCCCTGCTGGTATGTGTGTGTATCCTTGTGTATGTGAGTGACCCTCTCCTGAGCACACTCCCCGTCTACTGCTGGTATGTGTGTGTATCCTTGTGTATGTGAGTGACCCTCTCCTGAGCACACTCCCCTGCAACAGCAGCAACAGTGTGTATCCTTGTGTGAGTGAGTGACCTCTCCTGAGCACACTCCCCCTGCTGGCACATGTGTGTGTATCCTTGTGTATGTGAGTGACCCTCTCCTGAGCACACTCCCCCTGCTGGTATGTGTGTGTATCCTTGTGTGTGTGAGTGACCCTCTCCTGAGCACACTCCCCCTCTAGTGCTGGTATGTGTGTGTATCCTTGTGTATGTGAGTGACCCTCTCCTGAGCGCACTCCCCTGCAACAGCAGCAACAGAAATCAGAGCCAACCTGCCACGAACTAACTAGTAAGTCCAAAGTGGTCATCTTTACAGATGCTCTTTCTGTCCTTGATGTACACAGCAAACCCGTCAAAAAGACCTCAGTGAGCTGACGACAGCCTTGATGGACCTCTCAGCGCAAACAGATCTGATCCTACAGTGGATTCCAGTACTTTGTCCCCGTACAATCTGCGATTCGAACGATCTGCCCACATAAACAATCCAGTCACCCACACTCAGCACTTTCACCTCGAGGGTGCTGAAACAACATGCCTAATATCATGCTTCGCCCCCCCCCCTCCCCACCCCCCTCTTTCTTGCTCGCCCATGTACTATGTGGAGCCTGCTTGGCGGTCGCGCATGATTCATATGCATATTCCCCTCTGCATGCATCGTGTGGGGCCCGGGTGTTCGGGTATGCTTAACGGTCGTGCATGACTCGAACATATATCTTTTTCTGCATGCATCATGTGAGGCCCGAGCGTCGTGCATGACTTACTCCTTCTATCTTGCATCTCACTAAAAATTTACTCAACCCCTCCCCCACCCA
>CM065705.1:40973870-41009256 GCA_017654935.2 Phymorhynchus buccinoides | reverse complement strand
TGTGTGTGTGTGTGTGTGTGTGTGTGTGTGTGTGTGTGTGTGTGCGTTGTGTGCGTGCGTGTGTGCACACACACACGTGTGCGTGTGCGCTATTAACTGACACAGTCCTTGTGCATGAAGCAGGGGTGGGTAGGGTGTGTGTGACACTATCAATTTGATTCGCCTTTTATTAATAGTTTTATGTAAATATATGTCACACACATTTTTAATGTAATTTTGCCCCAGTTGCCCTGATGTGTTTCATTGAATGGTGGTGTGGGTCAGTGTGTGTGTGTGATGTTGTGTCAAACATGTGTGTGTGTGTGTGTATTTGTGTGTGTGTTTATTTCAAATCGATTGTGTGTGTGTGTGTGGTCTAATGTGTTTTAAAATTTGGTTGTCTTTTTTAAGTTGTCTACCTGAACATTACTTGTGTCGTGTCTTATTATTATTTATAAAATGTGCATTCATCAAGGCAGCGAATTTCTTTGCTTTTTAAAAGACAATAAAATGATTGAATTCATGTCCTGAATTGAATTGAAGTTGAATGGAGAACTCAGACCGGCTCCGGGCCACCTGGCATGATCTACGTCAGCCCTATGTGGATGTGGGGGATCTGATCTGGAAAATCGGCTTTCCTGTTACTTTTGCTTTTGGATCTTTTGGAAATGTGATGATAATTCTGATCATGATCCGTCTTCCTTCATCCACGTCAAGCGTCTTCTTCATTGTTCTGGCTGTGTCTGATCAGACACTACTATTGATAGACCCATTTTGTGCATTACTTAGGAATTATTTTGGTGTACCACACTTCGCTAATATAGGCTGCTGGCAGTGCAAGGTCTATAAATATCTGTTATACATGACGTTACCTCTATCAGCATGGATGCTTGTGTCACTCACCATGCTCAGAGCTGCTTCTGTGCTGTGGCCACTTCGTGTCAATGCTGTGTGGACGAAGGGACAGTCACGAGCCACTGCTGGTATAGTGATCATCGTTCTCACCCTGATCAACGGTCACCTCTTCTATGGAAGTGATATTTCAAACGGATATTGCATGGAGTTTGGATCAGGAATGTACCAATGGTTTTCCAGAATCATCTGGCCCTGGATAGATCTGGTTCAGGGATGTTTCTTACCTTTCATGTTGCTGGCTGTAAGCAACAGTGTTCTGTTGTGGACACTGGTCAGATCTGTCAGAACAAACAAACGGCTTTCTGCCCAACAAGTCACCCAGGACTCCAGACAACAGAAAGTGTCTTCACTGACTGTCACCGTGATTGCTGCAGGTGTCTGTTTTCTCCTCCTGATAGCACCGAGGGACATAAATATGATAACAGTGGAGTATGTTGACTGGGGTGACCCCATAGTAAACGGACAGTCGTGGGTGTTTCATGCAGTGGTACATTTGCTGTGGTACACCAACAGTTCCATCAACTTCTACCTGTACTGTTTGACTGGTTCTAAGTTCAGAGCAGAGTTTCAGCAAATAACATTGCAGTTTTACGCCATTTTTCATAAAAGTGAAGACAAATCTGCGAGAACGTGACAATGACGGTATCGCGTAGTATAATTTATTTAGCAACACAATTAATTTTACGGGAAAAATGAGGACTCACACGGCTGCTGTCTATTATCGGATTAGTAAATCAGTTTTACCTGTAAATGTGTTATTATCGCTAATTAATGATTAGTGAATGATTACATGAGAAAAACTGAAATCTGATTTTTCTCTCATTTAATGATTTTTCTCTCACAAAAACTGAAAGACAAAATCAACCAGCGACCCCCCCCCCCCCCTCCCCAATACACAAACAAATCAAACGCACGCACACACACACACACACACACACACACACACACACACACACACACACACACACACACACACACACACACACACACACACACACACACACACACACACACACACACACACACACACACACACACACACACACACACACACACACACACACACACACACACACACACACACACACACACACACACACACACACACACACACACACACACAGATGCACCCACGCACTGCACGCACACATACACACACTCACACACATGTATGCACACAGTCACATACACACTTAAGCTAAATGCTTTTAAAACTAAATTCATAAAAAAATCTTCAATGTGTATGCGGTGCTATTGAAAATTGTACAACACACATTCTATATTATTGCACTTATTTTGAATCGGCCCTATCAGAATTCAGAAAAGATGAATCCAAATGTATATTCCAAGATGCTGTATCTCTTTTGAATTTTGTGCAAACTTTAATGTTAAGTCCAGTTGGCTCGTTTCTATGATTGTTGTTTCTTAGAATGTTTGCATTTTGATTTTATAATAGTTCAATTCTGGAGTTGTTTTTTGTTTTTTTGTTTCTTCCTTCTTAAACTGTTTTAATTTAGCATCTATCCCCTAATGTTACATACAAAAATGCACGTTAAGCAATAACACACACACAGATACACATGCACATATACACGCGCGCACACTCACACACACACTTTCATGTCTAATATCACTTTTAAGAGAAAAGACGTTAAATGAAAGAACGACAACAACAACCCACACACATACACACACACATATGCACACACGCACACGCACACGCACACACACACACGCACACACACACACACACTGTGTGTGTGTGTGTGTGTGTGTGTGTGTGTGTGTGTGTGTGTGTGTATGTGCACAGCAAGCATGCACTGAAACACATAAACCTACATACACACATAATCACATACATAAACACACACATACACATAGAGACACGCACACACACACACACACACACACACACACACACACACACACACACACACACACACACACACACACACACACACACACACACACACACACACACACACACACTTTTAACCTTTTTAATGGGGGGGGGGGGTATGATTAGGTCTGCATTACTATCCTATTACTTTCTTTAATGCTTACACACACTCACAGGCACACACACTCACCACACCAAAATCACACTGCAATATTATGTTGTCTGGATCACTTTTAGTGAAAGGACGTTAAACTGGTAAATATGCAGGAAACGTTTGGTGGACAGAGTAGTGTAAACTGGCTGTAACATCTAAGCGTAAGGCTTTTAAATCGTGGATTTGAATTTGAATTGAATTTGAATTTGAATATGGCTACGCTGCTCTGTCCCACTGGACACTTATACAGCGTTGTGCGTTGCGACAGAAAGAAAAATAAACCAAACTAAAAATCAACACAAAAACAAAGGAACTAAAAATAGAATTCTCCCCAGCGTTTCATGTCTCAGGTCAGGCCAATTCGGCTACCGTAGCGGCCCCCGGGGACGTACCCCGACCGGCACAGCCCCAACCATCATTGTCACTTTTTGCTGGGGAGGGAGTGATACAGTTAGAATGACAGAGTGTTGAGCTCCCGCTTAAAAGATACCAAGCAGGGAGCTTCTGCTGCAGATGCTGGGAGCACGTTCCAAATTGGAACCGTCCTTGGAAGGAAGCTGAATTTGAAACAGTTTGTATTCTGGGGGAACTGCCGAAATTTGTTCGAGTGATTCGTTCTTGTTCGTGTTGGCATGTTGGTAAGATATTGATTACACTTGATGTCAACAAGGTTATTGATGATTTTGAAGAATACTGTGAGCTGGATCTTCTGTCTCCTAGATTCTAGTGTTTCCCAGCCTAGTTCATCCAGCATTGACGTAACGCTGCTGGTGTTGTGGTAGCGGTTGGTTGCGTACCTGGCTGCTCTGCGTTGTACCATTTCGATCTTTGATATATGGTCCTGGTGATATGGATTCCAGACTGAGCAGCAGTAGTCAAGGTTGGGACGAACGAGGGTCTTGTATGCGTTGGCTTTTGTTTCTGTTTTGGGGCTCTTCAGATTTCGTCTTAGAAATCCTAATACACCATTTGCCTTTTTTGACACAGAATCTATATGGGTCTTCCAGCTGAGGTCAGATGATAAATGGACCCCTAGATATTTTGATGAGTTTGTCTGCTCTAAGATGTGCCCTTTTAATTTGTAGGTAAATGCTTTGGGAGATCTGGATCTGGTGATGGTCATGATGTTACATTTACCTGGGTGAAAATCCATTCCCCAGGTTCTCTACCATTTCTTCAGGATGGAACAGTCGTCGTGAGATTTTATCTCCCTGTAGACGATGCAGTCATCCGCAAAGAGACGGACTGAGCTTCTGAGCTGGTCTGGCAAGTCGTTGATGAAAAGTAAGAAGGGCACTGGTCCGAATACGGTGCCCTGAGGGACTCCAGAGATAACTGGACCGGCTTCTGGCTTCTCACCATCCACAACGACACGCTGTTGTCTCTCACCCAGGAAGTCTTTGATCCATTGGTATGTCTGTCCCCTGATGTCGTAATGGTCGAGTTTACGGAGCAATCGTTGGTGGGGGACACGGTCGAACGCCTTGGAGAAGTCAAGGATGGCAAGGTCTATCTGCCTTCTCTTGTCTAGTCCGGCAGCAAGTTCGTGCACTAGGGTTAGGAGTTGGGTCTCACAACTTCGTCGTGCTCTGAAACCATGTTGACAGTCAGAGAGGATGTCGTGATCATTAAGGTGTTTCATGATGCTGCTGCTGATGACATGTTCTTGAAGTTTGCAGCACTGACTAATTAGAGAGACGGGTCAGTAGTTAGCTGAAATGTTGCGGTCGCCTTTCTTAAATACAGCGGTGACGTTAGCTTGTTTCCAGTCATCCGGAATGTTCCCTTCTTTCAGTGTCTTGTTGAAGAGTTGTGTTAGAAGTGGTGCTAGGTCTTCTGCGCACTCCTTCAGGATCATAGCAGGGATTCCGTCAGGGCCGGCCGCTTTCCTTGGGTTCATGTTTTTCAATAGTTTTTCTATGCCTTGCTGGTTGATGGTGATTTCTGGCATGGCTGGGTAGGGTTCACCAGCTGGAGTTGGAATGTCACTGGTGTCCTCGTGAGCAAAGACTGATTGATATTGTCTTTTCAGGATGTTTGCTTTTGCTTGGGGGTCAGGATGGAGGCGCCCGTTTTCTTTTAGTGGTGATACTCCAGTGTTATCTTTGTGAAGCGATTTGATGTAATTCCAGAATCGCTTTTGGGTAGATGGAGACTTGCTTTCCTCGTCAGGTGGATCGATGATGGAATTGATGTACTTCCAGTATTCTTGCATCTGGAGTGTTTGGGCATCAGCTTTGATCTTCTTGAAACGGAGGTGGGCTTTCTCTTTGGCTGTTGGTTTCTGCACCTTCTGTAGTTTCTTGTGTAGCCTTTTCACTCTGCGGTTGATCCGCTTAACTCTCTGACCTATCCAAGGTTTGTGGGTCTTCTTCTTGTGTAGCCTGTTCACTCTGCGGTTGATCCGCTTAACTCTCTGACCTATCCATGGTTTGTGGGTCTTCTTTTTGTGGAGCCTTTTCACTCTGCGGTTGATCCGCTTTACTCTCTGACCTATCCATGGTTTGTGGGTCTTCTTCTTGTGTAGCCTTTTCACTCTGCGGTTGATCCGCTTAACTCTCTGACCTATCCATGGTTTGTGGGTCTTCTTCTTGTTGGCTGTCCGGGACGGTACGTGTTTCTCCATCAAGGAGCCAATGAGGTATTAAATGGCAGTCCACAAATCATTGGCTGACATGTTGTCTGCTTTGCCGGGGTCTTGGGCAAGGTCTGACTGCCGTAGGTCTTTTTTGAAAGATGGAAAGTCAGCTTTGTGAAAAAGAAAGGTCTTGTGGGGACGACTTCTATTCTACTCTGGTCTTAGACTCGTTTCTATAAATATTATATCATGATCAGCTAGACCAGGCAGAGATTCCACTCGGTTGACTAGGCTGCTGTTGTTGGTAAAAAATAAGTCCAGGGTGTTGGTTGAATCTTCAGTCACTCTGGTGGGGAAATCGACTACTTGGGTTAGAAAGAAGTCTTTGCTGAGCGTAAGTAGTCTCTTGCAGGAGGAAGAATGTTGAGCGTAAGATGGTATCGATTCAGTGGACCAGTCAATATCAGCAAGATTGAAATCTCCTGCGAACCATATATGGGCGTCTGGTGGAATCCTGGACAGAGACTGTTCCAGTGCCGCGAAGTACTCTGGGTCTCTGATGTCCGGGGCTCTGTAGAAGGCTCCGACATAGAGGCTCTTTGCTCCACGGATGTTGACCCGTACCCAGAGCTGCTCACTTGGGGAGGATGGCTCTTCACAATTGAGATCGGAATTTACAAGTATGAAGACTCCGCCTCCTCCTCTTCCGACTCGGTCTTTGTGGAAGACAGTGTATATGTAGCCTGAGGGAAAAACTTCGGTGGATTTGATGCCCTCATTCAGCCATGACTCAGTTCCCACTATGATGTCAGCTTGGGTTGATTCTACCAAGGTATCAATCTCAGGTTTCTTGTTGACAGCGCTTTGACAGTTCATAACAAGTACTTTGAGTGTGTTTCTGCCTGGCATAGTTGTACTAGGTGGCTTCTTGTTCCTGGAAGCTCCTGTGGGAGAGGAAGTAACGGCAGGACTGTTGAAGCTAAAGTTTGAATTAGAATCCTCTTCAGGGGACAGCGGATCGAAGAAATTGCTGCAACTTGACTCGATGGTTGTGTTAAAAAGAGAAGAGGAGAAGTTTGGTAAGCCGCAGTCGGTGCACTCCCATGACACATTCTTCAGAACGTTGAAGACAGTGTCTGGCATTGCCATACATTCTTGGTGGTACCAGCGCTTGCAGTTGTCACATCATACACATGGTGTCGTCCATTTACACGCCTTCTCGCACAGTACACACGGGTACTTTGAAGGTCTGGGCCCAGGATTTTCATGAACATCTCCCGCTAGAAGTAATACGAGAGAAATTGATGTTCGTACAATATTGCATTCAGGTTTCTCGATCGTAAAATGCACTCTCTTCTTGATGCCAGTTGATCTAAAAAACACCAAGGCGCTGCCACTGCATTGGTACCTCGAATCAGGAACCAGTTCTTGATGTACTCCCTAGCCAACAGGGCAGTAAATATAATAATGAGACACTGACCTTTCATCTCGAAGATGAAGAATCCCGACTGGTTGGAGACTTAATCAGTTTGTAGGGTTGCTTGCTGACTTACTGGTCGGAGGTCGGTCAGGAACAACAAACATGGCGTCCATACAGTGAGTGGTGCATTTAAGTGGTATTTTCTTGCCTCTGATGTTCAAACAGGCCGGAAAAACAGTAAAAACGATGAAAATAAAGTATAATGAAATAAACGTAAAAAAATTTATGCAAAAATGATAAACTGAAACTTAAAATTTGGTCCAAACAAGACTCTCTGACAGCAAGAGAAAGAAAAAGGAAACCTCTTCCTGCACATGCGCACAAACACTTCGAAACAAGGCAGAAGAAAATTTTCAGTCTATGAAACTTCAAAAACGTTTATGCCAAAAAATCATTGCTCAAGCACAAAAATACTTATTGGGAAGCTTTTTGTAAATCTGATATGTCAGAATCAAAAGATTCTACAATGTACAAGGTTTGGAAAAAAGTAAAATAAATGAAAAATTGCAACAAGACAGTCTTTCCCTATAAAATTAGATAAAGAGTTTCCAACTGCTTTGGAAAAGGCAGAGGCTTTTGCTGATGTGTTTTCCTGTAACAGTTTGACTTCTAGTCTGCAAGCATAATCTAAGCAATTTAGAATTAGGGAGGAACAAAACGAAATGTATTCAGATCCCTTTCCTGCTAACGATCATTACTTGGATTCTCCCATACAGGTAACAGAATTGAAAGAAGCTTTAGCATCTATTTCATCTCAAAATTCAGCAGTTGGTCTGGATGGTATTTCATACCAGATGCTTTGTCACATGCCCCCTTCTTGGATATGCTTACTACATTCTTTATTCCAAAAATGTTGGGATAATGGCGCTATTCCTAAAATCTGAAAGAGGTCAGTAGTTGTTCCAATTCTGAAATAGGGTAAATGAAGATCTTCAGTAAGCAGTTGCAAGCCAATTTCGCTTACATCCCATGCTGGAAAAATAATGGAAAAAATTCTTCTGAAGCGTCTTCCTTTTCATTGTGAAAAGAATCAGATTATTCCAGTTCAGCAAGCTGGATTTAGGAAAGGTCGATGCACCACTGATCATTTAGTTAAGCTTACCACTCAAATTAAACGACAGTTTTCTCGTAGAAAAAGTATTTTGGCTACATTCTTTGATGTTAAAAATGCATATGACAGCGTGTGGCATGCCAGATTGCTTTTTAAATTAAAAGATATTGGAATCAGTGGTAAAATACACATGTATATTAAAACTTTTTAAAGGATAGACAGATGTGCACTGAAATTGATAATGCTCATTCGATCGTCCTTCAGACATGTAGATATGGGTATTCCACAAGGTTCAATTATTGCACCAAACTTATTCTCAATTTTTATTTATGATCTTCCAAACTCATTGTCCAAGAACACACATTTAGTACAATATGCTGATGACATTGCTATATGGATAAACACTAGTTTAAGAAAACATTCAAATAAAAGAACTATCAATTATGTGCAGAAGATAGCAACATGAATTAGACAGTTTAGCTGATTACATAAAGGAAAAGGGTCTAGAATTATCAGGAGAAAGAACGTGCTTAATGTTATTTAATAACGGAGAAAATCCTTCTGATCTTCCTATTTTAAAACTAGAAGGAAATGTTTTAAAATATCAACAGTGTGTTAAATATTTAGGAGTCCCTTTTACACCTAAGCTCAGTTGGAAAAAGCACATCGAATATTTACTAAATAAGGCAAGAAAAATGTTAACTTTTTTTTAATAAATTAGTTAACTGTCAGGCTTGGGGTCAGGATTCAAAACATTATTACGTCTATCCCTTTCTTTAGTTCGATCTATGTTAAAGTATGAACAAGACGTGTATTATTCTGCTCCTACTTAACTTCTAAAAAAAGCATCAAAGTGTAGATAGTAAAGCTGTTAAATTGGCTTTAGGGGTGTCAGTTCATGCAAATACCATTAAAAGTTATCAAGTTGCAGATATGTTACCATTTGGTGAGCAACGTCTCTTAGATGTTTCTAAATATGTGGTTCATTGTTTATCAGTCAAAAATTCAGTAACGGATGAATTATCAATAGACTCCAAAAACGATTTTCACAAAAGGGCTAAAAACATTTCATATTTACAACCAATAAGAAATTATACTTCTAAACTTATGTTGGATTGCAACATTGATCTAATGATCCAGAAGTTCCCATGATACCTAAGATGCCTCCTTGGGAACACATGAGCGGCAATTTTGATTATGAATACACAAATATTAAGAAAACTGAAAATCCAAACGTTTTAGTGAATGAAGTTAGGGAACATCTTGACACTTGTTATAGTAATCATCTTAAAATGTATACTGATGGTTCAGTTATGGATACTGTTGGATGTGGTTCTGGTGTTGTAATTCCTAGCCTTAAAATACAAAACTATTTTCAGATTGGTAAAGGGTTCTCTATATTCACAGCAGAATTATATCATAATATATGCAATATTGATGGCCTTACCTTATGTTTGTGATACACCTATGTGCTTTTACAACATTCTTATTTGTGTTGATTCAAAATCTGTCTTACAAGCATTGCAGCATTGGGATAGTAAAGCACGAAGAGATTTGCTTTTTGATATACATCATCTTATACATACATGTTATAATGATGAAAGGAATAAATGTAGATTTTTGTTTGGCTCCTTCTCAGTGTGGGTTGAAATGGAATGAAACAGCAGATAGTCTTGCTAAGCGTGGAGCTAAACACCATTCTGATACTGATTTCAATCATATCCTAAAGAGGTCTTCAGTTGAATTTTTGTTGATTTGAAAAGTCTGTTCATGATAGAAATAGTGGAGAAAATTTAATTGTGTATACCGAATTGCCCTCGTTCTATATCCAAGATGATCTTAAAACTAAAGTTAAAAGCATGGAACACTAAATATTCTTATAATGTGTTCTGTGATTGTGGTAACCCTATATCAGTGAATCATTTGTTAAAAGAATGCCCAAATTTAACACCACTTTATAGAAATAAGTCTATTGATTTAGTGACTTATGAGAATGATCGTCAAATATTATCTAGCCCTTTCATCTTTGATATTGCTACTGTTATAGCCAATTCTGAGATAGCAAAATTGTTATGATTTGTTGATGCTTTATTACTAGAAATTGTTGTATTCTATGCACTAATGTTGTCAATTATCAACACGTTTATTTTATTTTTATTTTTGTGGGTCTAATATCACCATTGCGTGCAAAGACGTTAAATTAAGCTACGTACTGAACTGAACTGAACTGAACACATACCTTACAGGTTTAAGAGGTAACTGCTGGTTTTAAAAAGATTGTCAGGTAGAAATAAAAATCAATTATTTGTTCATAAAAGAGATTGATACAGGGATAAAACTGTTTTTGCCTCTGAGAGTCTTAAACTGTGGGGCACGAAAACGTCTGCAGATGATAAAAGCTCATTAAATTTGCTCAGACCATGACTGCAATCACTCACTATCATTCAATCCTTTCCTTTCACTCACCGCTCATACAACACGTTCATGCTTTCCCGTTTCACTCCAACATTCTTACCACAGACATTCACAATTTTACCCATCTTGTGTTTCACATTCAGATTGCCATACCAACATACACAAGAAAATGTTAAACTGACTCAAAAAAACATCTGTAAAATCCCTGTAAAGTGCTTTCCATCAAGACTCCTACATTTTTGAAGGCAATAGATTCTGGTTTGACATTTGTTATGTCTTATGTTTGATGTTATAATATACACTCAAGGCAGGTGGATGATCATTGTGCTCATTTTATTCTGTAGCCATGTGGTATGATATACATACAGGAAGTCTAATAAAGGGGAAGTACTCTAGGAGTCCCTAAGAGCAAAGGGAAACTACTCTAGCAAGTCTGAATAACTATTGGTACATGACCCTGATAGCATTATAATGTTTTATAAATGTCTTGAAAACATCTACATCTACATCTTAAAAACATCTACATCATACGTTTTTAAAACAGTCTTGCACACGCCGATTACATCTCTAAGACGTCTCCAAAATCATATAGTAAAAAGCCAACTGTCCGTGTGTGTGTCTGTGTGTGTGTCTGTCTGAAACACGAAACGGGCCTTATAACTCCGCCGTTTTTCGACCGAATCGCTTCAAATTTGCTGTGAGCCCTAACGGGCCGATGGCAACGGCAACCGAGGCGGCCGTGTCATTTGCGCGGTTTGGCAAATGCGCGAAACGGGCATCCGCTGGCCTCTCGGCGCCCGTATCTCCGGTGTTTCTTGACCGATTGCCTTCGAATTTGGCAGGAAGATGACCGGGGACGGTGCCTATCCGTGTACCAAACCCGAAGCCAATCGGTTCAGACACGCGCGCGCTATACGCTGCTTCACCTTTTCACGAATAACTCCGCCGTTTCTTAACCGAATCGCCTCAAATTTGCTGTCAGGCTTGCTACGGCCCGGGCAAAGCCTGGCAGCAAATTTAAAGAGAATCGTGAGAGCGCGTCATTTTCACAGCAGCGCCAACGGGAAACGGGGCCTTATAACTCCGTCGTTTCTTAATCGAATCGCTTCAAATTTGCTGTACTCAGCGTTACCAGTACTTGGCATTACCGTTACTAGGCGTTACCAGTACGGTGCATTGCCAGTACTAGGCGTTGCGCTAGTACATTTTAAAAACGCCTGGAGAATATGTTTCTAATACATCTTCAGAAAATCATGTTTAAAACGTTTATTGAATATGGTTTAAAGACGACTGGAAAATACGTTTTTAAAACGTCTGAAGGAAACATGTTTGAATATGTTTTAAGAACGACTGAAGAACACGTTTTTAAAACGTCTCCAGCAAACATATTTAAGACGTCTGTTGAAAACGGGTTAAAAACGACTGGAGAATACGTTTTTAAGATATCAGCAGAAAACGTGTTTAAAACGTCTGTTGTGTATGGTTTAAAAACGACTGGAGAATACGTTTTTAAGATGGTCAGCAGAAAATGTGTTTAAAACGTCTGTTGTGTGTGGTTTAAAAACGACTGGAGAATACGTTTTTAAGATGGTCAGCAGAAAATGTGTTTAAAACGTCTGTTGTGTATGGTTTAAAAACGACTGGAGAATACGTTTTTAAGATGTCAGGAGAAAATGTGTTTAAAACGTCTGTTGTGTATGGTTTAAAAACGACTGGAGAATACGTTTTTAAAACGTCAGCAGGATGCAGTTTTATAACATCTGTGTAATACGTTTTTTAAAATGTCTACAGGATGCGTTTCTCAAACGTATGTAGGATAACGTTTTTAAAATGTCTGGCATTTTTAAAAAAAAGTTCAGTATGCATTTTAAAAATGTCTGAAGAATACAGTTTAAATACGTCCATAGCAGTCATTTATAAAATCTCTGCTGAATACACGTTTTTAGAACTTGCAGAACATACTTGCAAATAGAAAAAAGTATATTCGGCAGTGTCACGAACACCCTGCAAGAGTCGACAAATACCGAAACCAACAGGGCAATCACGACTAACCGGCCAAAGTTCTGATGAACACGCTCCCCACTCAATCGCACACTCCCACACAAGGCAAGACACAAGGGGTAAAAGATAACAAAATTTACTAAGACTAAGCACAAATAACACACATTAACAACGCTGATAAACACGATAAACCTTCAAAAAAAACCACAAAGCTCATCAGCTCTCAAAAGGGTGAGCCCCAAAGTTGCGCCCAAAACAAAATCAATTAGGCGTGTCCCAAAACAAGTTTTTCAATGCGCAGTCACTCAGGAAAGTCCCCAACAATACACATACATACACACATACGCTGATGAAGGATGAAGGTCATGATGAACGACAGTCAAAGGATAAAGTATGTGCAACAAGTTAGTCGAAAGGAGGAAAGGTCGAAGACACCACGTCGCCCGTGAGCAGCCTCCCTAGCTGCGGCCGAGGGAGGGCACAACCAACACAGAGCGTCGAACCGAGGAACGCACGCTGGAAGCCAGGACGCGAAGAGCTGCAGACCGGGCAGACTCAGGAGAGACTGCCATCAGGAATCCTCAAGGAGTGCAGGCGTCCCAACGGCAGGAAGCACCAATGCGAAGCAACCCTTAAAGGGCCACTCTCCAGCTAGCGGCGATCGCAGTTCCCGGCCCCCAACCCACGGTGCTTAACTTCTGACGTCCAGGACCCCCAGGAGAGGAGACACGGCAAATGAGCCGAATGGCAGGTCCAAAGGACGGCAGGTGACCCCGGAGAAACCAAGTGTAGAAGGTCGTGGGCCCAGTCCGGAAGAACACAGTCCAGAAGAACACAGTCCGGAAGAACACAGCTCTGAAACCCAGAACGGTGACGGATATGTAAATATTTGACTCAATAACTAATATATAGGGGAAAGACTAAAGAAACCACGAAAGACTAATTCGACGCGAATAGACGGTTTACGGAACGAATCGGAATAGAAAAACTGTTGGACTAATAACACCAATGACATCTTTAATGACAAACGAACCAAAACTATTTACAAGCTAGCTCTCTCTACTGCCGAGGGATAGAGGGAATTAACAAAAAGATAAAATTAGGAACAAGAAACGTTTATCTGCCCTTGGATCGCAAGGACAAAATATCCGGGATTACAACGAGCAATAACTTGTCCTAGAACCGAAAGGACAAAACGAGATTGAAAAGTGAAATGTAACAAGAATGTAGTATTTACATAAAAATCGTCTAGGAGAAGTGTATGCTGCCCGGCAACACACTAGTTTAAGCTACGAAACGATGACCGTAGCCGAAATTGTGCAAATAAACAGTGGGCGCGCACCACCAGACACGGCCGGAAACACGAAAGTAAACACACTGATAATATAATAATGTCTCTTGGCCTAAACAAATCACACTTCCGAAACGAGGCCATGAGCTAGTATAACCGCAAAATTACAACAAGAGCACGCGCAAGCAAATGGACGAATTTTAACAAAAATGCCAACAACGAGCAAGAAACAAAAGAACAATGAAACAAAAGCAGAAAAGTAGGTTTATTTCTACAAATCTCTTTGGACTTCGAACAATTTGGATGAAAATAAGTCCCAAGCAAGCAAATAAAGAGTCTGGAATTACATGGCACAAAACGCCGTGAAATATGTTTTAAAAAACCGGTGCCACAACGGTCGAATAAAGTTCTATGAACTTTAGGACTGGAACTATCCATAACTTAAAATATGCTTTAGAAACTAACCAGAAGCTGGTGCTGAGGGTGGTCAAGGCGGCGTCAAGGTGGTGGGGTTCGTCTCATCGTAAAACCGAAGAAATCGAAATGGAATGGGGAGGGGGAAACTAGAGCAGGACAGTTCTCACACTCGGGCTGAGTGCAGTTGAAGGGTCAAAGAGTAGTGGCCACTTGGAGAATGACTCCACTGTCGCAAGGCAGCGACCGCTTATACCAAGCAGGACTGAGAGGAAACGAAGTGAACAGAAAGGAATAGTCGTCGTCGTCTGGTCAAAATGTCAGCCGTCCATCCCCCGAAGTTGACAGTGAGCCTCTACCTCACGGTGTTATCTCTCTCTTTTTGTGTGTTTTCCTTTTACACAGCTTGCACGTGAAGATAATGGGGTTCGAGTCTTTCTGCTGTTACTGGTAGCAATTACAAAGCGTAGCGCTCTCTGCTAACTGGTAGAGCGTTACGGTAAGTAGAAAAGTGCAGGTAGAGTCGTCACAGCAGGGCTGCCTGTGACAGGCAGACATTTTATAAATAAGTGCCACAGACATCTGTAACTTTTAATTTGTCCATAGATTATATTTCAAAAATGATTGTCGGTTTATCTTTCAGATGTCTACAAAATACCTTTGAAATATTCTCACAGAATGCATTTTAAACGTATTTCTTCTTTAACATTTTAAAGGATATAAAATGAAAATATACGACATCTTCCATTCATATTCCATTCAGTTCCCAACAGTTAACAAAATAGTACAAGAAACCAGAAAAACAGACGTAGCAAGTTCGCATGCAAAATCTGTATGCTTGATGAATATATAGAGTACATAGGGATATGAAAGAAGACATGTTCATTACAAATATGACACCACAAAAAAGCATTATTTGGATGGATGCACTATTTCCTTTTTATTTCAACAACACAGAAAGCAAATAACGTTCAATTAACAAATCCAATATTATATTGCGATACTTTGGGGGGGGGGGGGGGGGGGGGGGGGGGGGGGGGGGGGGGGGGGGGGGGGGGGGGACACAAAAAGCACAAATCAACAACAGCATATGATAACGGCACATGTATACATATCAACAAAACATGAAATGAAAGAAAATGTAACAAACTTACAATGACATAAATCGTTACCTTTAATTTGTTGCATGAAATTTTGCTTATTTTTCTGAACATATAATTTTATTACAAGTTTTTTTCTCCCAAGTTTTCTTCGTGTAAGCTTAAAACAATATGTTTCACGATAATATCAGAAAACCAGGGGAAAGATTTATCACATGTCTGTAATTAAAAAAAATAATAGATTACAAGGATAGCAACTGAAGATGTAAACTCATGATATGATAGGAAGGCAAACAGTACTCGACCAAACATGTGATTTCAACGTGCACGTTATTTCACTGTGATCTACAAAAGTTTCAAACTTACATATAAAAAAACATGGATAAAGTATGGTTGTATTATTTGTCAATAAAAATCCTTTTTTTTAAATCCATGAGCCGTTCGCTTTACGCACCAAAAAATTAATTATATTGCAGTGAGAAGTCATACGATAAGAATCCTAATAATGAAGAGAACTTACATACTGTGCACACACATCCATAAACGCATTTATGACAATTCTTGCATTCATATAGCATACACACCAAGGACCCGTGTGCTCACGCACTTTGTGCATGTTGAAGAACCCACCAGCAACAAAGAAGCTGTCATTTAATTAAATCTTCTCTCCCCCCCTCCTTCCCATTTCTTTACATGCACAAAAACAGCATAAAAAGGGTGTGTGTGTGTGTGCTACACTAGGGGCAATGCATTCTTTAGGTGAGAGCAGCTTGAATTTTATTGGCGGTTGATTATCTGTAAGAACAAAGGTAAAAGAAATAAACACATGCATTCACATTGATGCATTCAATGCATGCTCTTTCTTCAATAAATAAAAACTTCTTGTCTTTCACGATTAGTCACTCATAGCTTTATTATAGTTATCTGTACTTAAGTTGCATTTCTTAACCTTATAAATGGATTATTTCTGTTTAAGAATAATTAAAATTGTATTAGAAACCAAGAGCTTTCATAAACTTAATTTGAAGTTTAATGTGATAAGCTTAGTCAGTGATGAATTTAGCCACTAATATCAAATTCAAATTCATATTCAAACAACTTCATATACCCCTAAGGAATTTAAAAACTATCAGTAGAATGTTCTTCTTCTTTTTTTTCTTCTTCTTCTTCCTCTACGTTCCCGGGCCATATGGCCATAATGGGTAAGGTACGTATGTGTCCGGTTTTCAGTTTTCACTGGTCTCCCCGCTGCGCTACAGCCGACACATTCCGATTTCGGAGGAGCTCAAAAGAGAACAATGATTTGGAAGATTTAACAAAAAAGGCAGGAGAATGGGCCAATAAGTCAGAAAAATAGTAGATGGTAGAAAGCAAAGGGAAAGGGCAGAGTCAAAGAGAGTGGCAGATTAGAGGAAGTTACACGCACAGAACTTCCAGAAGGTGGGGAACTATCTTTACGAAAGACCCCCCGGTATCCCCACGGGGAGAGACACATGGAGGGGGCGGGTTCGTCCAGCTTCCCGTGTGGAGGTATGTGGATCATTGGAATGGGAGTTTACTTTAGGTGAAATTTCAAGCAGAGTATAATAGGAATGTAGGCCTATTTAAAACATAATTATCCGCTGTAACCTTTAAAGAGAGCAAGCCAGTTCTATGAAAGAGTTGTGTTCCTTCTATCTTGTGTTGGTTTTGATTAAAAACATCTTCTTCTTCTTCTTCTTCTTCTCCGTTCGCTCGGACTGTTTCCTGTCATATGGGCGTAGATGTGTCATGCTGCCGTTATGCGCCTAATTAAGAAATAGTTAGGCCCAGCATGTCCGATTACGGCTGACGAAATCTTTGTAAAGATTTATAGAAAAAAGGCAGGAGAATGAACCTGTAAGATAAACAAGATAGCAGATGACAGAAAGCAAAGGGAAAAGGCAGTCAAAGAGAGTGACAGATTAGAGGAGGAGTTGCAAGCACCGTAGCAGAACGTCCAGAGGGTGGGGTAACCACTTCCAGAAGTGGGGGAACTATTTGTATGAAATACCCCCCGGTATTCCCACGGGGAGAAACTTGTGGAGGGGTCGGGGTCGTCCAGCTCCCCGAATGGAGGCACGAAGCATCCACCCACGAAAACGTCTTGGAAGCGTTTTGAAAGCATTAATCAAATTTATAACCCAAAAGGCGTTAATTAATACATGATTACATTTTTCACCGGGCACTGAGGGTTTTGTTTAGTCTTTCCAACTGCAAACTCATAAAACACTTAGTTAAAACCATTTCAACTGTGTAGTAGTTTTTCTTTGCATGTACTAAGCCTATCCAAATCACGCAGAAAAACTAGTTCACAGCTTGACTCAGACTTGCTTACTACAGTGTCATTAATCAGGTTTCAAACAAATTGAACCATTCTATTATTCTGCCTAACGTGTGCGACAGAACTCGGAGCTTACACACCAAGCTAAAGTGTCTTTGTTTGGAGGTGAAATGAGGACCCCTTACCTATTCCCGCCCTTTCCACGGACAGTAAAATAGAAAGGCTGGTGAACAGTTTGTCTGGCTGACCGTTGCCCTGCCAACACTGTAACAAGGACAGATTGTAAGAATAGGCATCGCCTAAAATCTTTATCCTTGTCAAATAAAGTTTTCCAGTGTTCAGTGTCCAGTGTCCAATCTCTCTCTCTCTCTCTCTTCTCAGAGAAGATGTTTGTGTGTGCGTAATAAAAGAAAACACGTGGAGGTTAATGAGAAAAGATCTAGAGGCTGGGTGTAAGTAAGAGTTATTTAAAATGAAGGAATGTATACAGTAAAATTGAAAAAATAACTCTTTAGATAGGTATTTGAGGTGTACTTTAAAAAAGCTCTAATAGGAACTAATTACATTTTCTGAAGGAACCGTGTCCTTTGTGCTGATTAATTAAGAACGCATTAGAAACATTTTGAATACATCAATTGCAAACTCAGATGAAGTTCCATTTTCTCATTTGTTTATTTTCACAAATGATAAAAAAAGAACAGAATTACTGCATAAAAAACGTCATGAATGTAAGTAGCTTAGAGGTTTTAGAACAGAAGTCTATAAAGACGTGTTAACACCCCCACCCCACTCACACACACAAACAACAACACTGGAAATGTTTCAAGGGAACTAACTGAAGAATTATTCCCCTTGCGTTGGTTTTAGTCGAAAATGTATTGAAAACGTTATTGAAAACGTTTTTAAAACAATAACTACAAAGCTGTCTGTAATTCAAATTAAACATAGTTTTATTTGCTTAATTGTTTATTTTTGCAGGTTACCCTGTAAGCATTCCGGCATCGTTCTGATGCTGGCTTCATGTCGTTTTTGCCATCATGCCATCATTTGAGACGATGCTGGCATGTAATCGTACCTGCTTTGTCACGATTTCCTATGCACACCCCTTTTCGTGTCGGGCCAGCATTGGCAAATGATGGCTCATGATGGGGAGCCAGTTATGGGACGATGCTGGCATCTTACCTTTTGGGCCAGCGTCGTAGTAGTCACATCGTTGCTATGCTGGCAGTGTATTGGCCAGATACTGGGCAATACATCGTTTTGATTCTGATTCCATTCTGGATGAATGATGGCAGACGTGTCGTTTTGATTGTGGCAGTTGTGCGTGTTGATGTGGTAGTGATGGCATGATTCTGGCCCAGATCTGGCAATGCCAGAATCAGTTTGGTTCTGGGCACGTTATGGGTAATATCAAGGAGCTTAGGAAGGGGGAGGGGGTCTGGGCATGGGTATTACTGGGTTAGTGGGGTCTGGGTACCGTGGAGACATACATGGTTCTGGGTACGGGTATCACTGGGGCAGACAGTTCTGGGTACCGGTATTATTGTGAGATGGATGATTCTGAAAACAGTATTATTGGAACATAGAGAATTCTGAATATGGGTATTCAATGGGAATAGAGGATTCTGAAAACGGGTATTATTGGAACATAGAGGATTCTGAATACAGGTGTTACCCTGTGTCAAAGAGGGTTCTGAATACGGGTATTTATAGGGCATAGAGGGTTCTGAATGGGTATTTATGGGGGGGGGGGTGGATACAGGTAGTCAGGGATTATGAGAGTTCCGAATATGGGTATACCTGGGATACAGATCTGGATACAGGGGCATGGAGGGTTCTGAATACGGGTATTAGTGGAGCACAGATGGTTTGGATACAGCTATTACTGGAGCATATAGGGTTTTGAGTACGGCTATATAGCTAGAATTTAACATGAAGGGTCTGGAACATAGGGTTTGGGGCACGGGTATTACTGGAGCATGGAAAGTACAGGCTTTACGGGAGCATAGACTATAGCACTGTTGCGAAATGAAAACGGAAGTAACAGACGAGTTCTGTGCCAGTTAGGACACTTAGTTCCGGTTAGAAAATGCTGTAAACACGGCATGGCTGCTCCGTAATCACAATGGAGGGGTGTTTAATGGCTCAGTTATCATTTTGGAGATGTAATAATATTAAGTCCTGGTTCATGTTTTTTTCTTAATGTGTTTACATTCGTTGACTATAAACAGTTATGTTCTTATTTGTTTACTTGATACGACCACATTAATACCCTAAGACTTGAAGACAAGAACAAAATATAGTTGTTGTTTAAGGTAGGTAACTTCCGTTTTTTTAAATTCTATTTTTGAACCTGAACTACCCCAAACCGACTTCAAAACGAGACAGTAGAGAAAGATAACCCCAAAGACCGAATTATGAGACAGTGCTATGGAGGGTGTTTTGTATAAATGTTAGCATAGAGCATAGAGTACGGTCAGATGACAACACAAAGAATAAGACCAAGATACATAGAGACAGGGGAAAGAAGAAAGACTATTGAAAGAGTATAGAAAGAGGCAGAGAAAGAGAGAGAAAGGATAAGAGGAGAAAAGAAAAGAAAGACATTGATATACATACACACATCGACAGATGGGGGAGAGGGAGAGAGAGAGAGAGAGAGAGAGAGAGAGAGAGAGAGAGAGAGAGAGAGAGAGAGAGAGAGAGAGAGAGAGAGAGAGAGAGAGAGAGAGAGAGAGAGATCTGGGTGGGGTGGGGTGGAAACCATGAGTACCAATACATTTGATGCTTCCAAATTTATATTTTTAAAACAGCAGCATTTTAAAATGAAATCAAGATCATACACAAAACATCTGAAGTTAGTGAACAAAAGCAAATTAACATCAGCAACAACAACAAAATGTTACATGATTAGTCTTAGCATCTTCGCATGGGGACCGTAAATGTTACCACATAATTCAAAATAGGCCTACACACGGTTATGCTAGACTTTTCTGTTTATATTAAACTACACACACAGACGACTGCTGGGTTATAAGTATTCATAAAATAAAAACAAAGTCGAATTTGAACCCCCATTGATGTGTGCACGGCTGGGTCTCAGTTCTCCGTATAGCTAGTGGTGCTCAGCCGTGGCACGCCCTTGGAGGCCCTTATTTATCTAGTTTTGTTTTTGTTTTGGGCAGAGGCTCAGGGTACGGGCCCGTATCTCACATTCTCGATCATAGGATGCATAAATTTATTTGTGCGCAAATGTCTTAAAAACTACTGACATTAACTCTGACATATTCTAACCCTATCCTATACCTTACCAAGATGCATTAAACCAGCGTTAAATATACGAAATAAGAAAACTTTACGAAACTTTTGACTAGGAAGAAGTGTTGCAACAACGCCGTACCCGTTGCCACTGGGTTTTTTTTTCTTTCTGCGCGCTGCAGAATTCTTTTAACCCCAGTATTATGCCAGTAATTGCCGGTGACGGCAGGTGGGCATGACTGGTAGAAAGAGAAGAAAATTTTAATAAAAACAAAACAAACAAAAAAGTTTCAAATTCGACTTTGTTTTTATATTTTTTTAGATAACGGTTTCATCTCACATTTCATTCAAAACAATACTTTCAATTAAAAGAAAAATGGGCCATTTTGCCGTTGTGCGAAAAAAACTAAAACAACGAAAAAGAGACTTAATTTCACAAGGGAGAGAGAACGTGTGCTTGTATTTCGTGCAGGAATGGTGCTGATGATGACAATAATGAATGAAAGGAGTCCCGGTGTCATGAGAAATAAGTAGCTCCCATGAAATATCTACCCTTCGCATGCGAACTATAACCATCCTAACCCTAACCACGGAAAGAACCAAGACATAGAGCAGGAGGGTGTAAATCCACATATTTGCTGAGAAATCGATGTACAAAGCCATGCCACTTAGTTTTGTAAAAATCACAATGGCGGACAAGCAAACACTTCGAATGAGGAATGCCTACTTATTTCATGAGGTAGAATATTCTCTTCACATCGATGTGAAGACATGGCTTTGTACATCGATTTCTCAGCAAATACGTAGATTTACACCCTCCTGCTCTATTTCTTGGTACTTTCCGTGGTTAGGGATAGGGTTAAGGTAAGGATGGTTATAGTTCGCACGCGAAAGGTAGATATTTTATGGGAGCCACTTATTTCTCATGACACCGGCCTGAAAAGTCTAGGTCTAGTTACTCAAATCACGTGTTTTTTTCGTTTGTGACCAGTCAACCACGCATGGAAACAAGAAACTCGAAAATGATTGACATTGTTGTACTGTGGGAGCGTGAACATCATAACTTGCATTAAACTCTGGGACAAGTTCAATAATAATAAAAACAAAAATAATAATGGGAATTTACAAAGCGTTCTTTCTCAGATTAGTTAGTTAGTTAGTCTGTTATAGTCCCGTCAACAGCTATGGTTATCTCAGGACTGTCACCGCATAAAAATCCACCATGTATAGCAAAACACAAATCCATGAATCTTAACGTACAAAAACTGAAAACAAAAAATGCAGTACAATTCATAACATAACACTTCCATCATTATACCCTATAGCTCTTAAGTCCACACAGTGCTGGAAACGTGGAGCTACCATACTCTCATTTATCGGATCCAGGTTAAAAAAAACAGTAAAAAAGGATAACAAATACATACTAGTAAGCTAAGATACATAAAAAATGCTATATAAGGTAATATGCACTGCAGAATGGACAACAGGTGCCCACTCAAGTGCGTAATTATCACGTATGGATGCCAGACAGTGTACAATAAAAAAAAAACCAACACCTGGCATGTCATAAATTGTAAAAAGGAAAAACGTGGAAGGGTTTTATAGAAAAAATGCAGGTGAATGGACCAACAAGGCAGAAAAAAGTAGACGCCAGAAAGCAAAAAGAAGAGAAAAGGCAGAGTCAAAGAGAGTGACAGAGTAGGGGAAGTTACTAACATAGAACTTCCAGAAGAAGGGGGAACTATTTCTGCTGAAAGACCCCCCGGTATCCCCACGGGAGAGCCATGACCACATAAGCCAGCCTAAGCCGTTGCCCGCCTCCTACGACGAGGACGTGTGGTTGGACTTTAGGAGGCTGTTGGGCTACTCTCCGTAAGCCCCCCCCCCCCCCCCCCCCCCACCATGAAAGGTGGAAGCCCGCCGGGGGGACTTTCTCAGATGAACTTTCTCAGATGAACTTTCTCAGATGAACTCAGTGCACTTTACATTAATAACAAGAACATTAAAGGCAAACAAATAATGAACTAGAGCGTTAAGACACTAAATCACCAACCGCGCGGCAGCGTTATTCGGCTCCAGTGACCTTGACCCATAACCTTCATTATTAAACTTGGACTAGATCTTCCTACTACCTACCCGCATGCAAAATTTGAGCATCCTAAGTCTATCCGTTCAAACGCTAGAGAGAATACATACAAACATACATACATACATACATAGTCCGCCTCAGACACGAGTGAAAACATTACCAATCCGCTCTCTACGATCGCGGTTGGTAATCATTAGAAAGTAAAATAAACACGATGATTGCACGCAACATTCTCTCTCTCTCTCTCTCTCTCTCTCTCTCTCTCTCTCTCTCTCTCTCTCTCTCTCTCTCTCTCTCTCTCTCTCTCTCTCTCTCTCTCTCTCTCTCACACACACACACACCTGCATGGACGCAGGCACACACACATATATACACAAACACACATGAACGCACGCACGCACACACACACAATTATATAAGAGTAAAATAGTTACAATATAAACATTCTTAGAAACATAGACCACATTCACAATTAACTTTGGATACAATACTACAACTTGAAATAAAATCATACTGTTATCGACATACCAGTTACATAACTTAAGTATAATAGACAAATTTTGCAAGAACAAAAATACCATTCTACCTCATTTACAAGCATTTAAAGTTCAACATATAACTTACGAATTATAAAATAATTGTAAATTTAAAAAATGTACAAGATTTCTGCAATGAAACGGACCCCCCACCCCCACACAAACATTAATCAAAATATGTCCGAAACAAGTGAGTTTTAAGGGCAGAGCGAAAGGCGGAGATAGTCAGATGAGCGGACATGTTGTGGGAGGGAATTCCATAAGTGAGGTGCTAAATAGTGGAAGGATCGTTCACAAAAAGATTTCGTGTGGACCCGAAGAACCTTGAGTGTGCAGCAGTCAGAGCTCGAGGAAGAACGTAGGGAGCGAGCAGGTGTGTAGACAGTCACTAGTTCGGAGAGATAGACAGGACCAGAAGAGTGAACAGCACCGAAACAAAGGCAAGCTATTTTATACTTGATTTTAGCCTCTACTGGAATCCATGGCAGTGCAAGTTAAGAAGATGAGGTGTTATATGATCAGAGTGTGCACTGTTTTGCTGTTTTTGAACAATTTGCAGGAGGTACTGAGGACAGTCACAGAGAAGAGAGTTGCAATAGTCAATGCGGGAAAGAATAAAGGCAGAAATAAGAGTTTTCGTGGCTTCAACAGACAGAAAGTGTCGAACAGCACTGATTCATCTGAGCTCCTAATTGATGGAATGCATGAGATTAATAACCTGTGTTATAAGATATTTATATTGTAGACAGAAGAAAAAACAAGAGCATCACCAAGCGGCAGCTATTGATAACTTAATCAATTGAACCATAGCAAATCCACCACCCAGGGTGTAAGGATCTAACTGCAAATATAAACAAGGGCATCGCCGACAAGCAGCAACGCATTGTAAGTACATCGCCGAGCAGCAGCAAGGCATTGTGACAATGCAAACCCGGCCAGAGTTATGTCCTCTCCCCGCCCCCCACCCCCCAATAAACAATATATATATATATCTCTCTCTCTTTTCATAGTTTACGACACGATTCAAAAGTAGTAGGCCAGAAACATGTCTGCCGCCCGGCAACATTGTAGTTCCGGGGGATAATTTATATATGAATGTTTTATACTGTTAGTGTCACATCCTGACACAACATTTGAAGAGTTATGTCTTCTAGTTCACGATACAGCTTGGACAATAAATATATAGCACAAAGGAAATTTCGGTTTTCAAGGTCACACTTCAAGGTCAAGATCATCATGGCGATAATTTATGCTTGGATGTTTTCTACTCTAGGGTATACAGTGCCACACACAATCTGAAGCGCTTCTGTTAAGTACAAATGTGGAAAATATGGCTTAAAGACCCCCAGATCCCCTCAATTTTCTCTCCAGAAACGCCAAGAAATGACGGACAGAAGTCGTTTTGCAGGAAGCGTGCTACGTATTATGCTCAGTTTACCCAGGAATTGTGCGCTAAAGGTGCTCATTCTCACCTGGATTTTTTCCACACAGATTTGCCTCGTTTCTATACGAGGTTAATTAATATCATTTACGTATTAATTGTCCTCGTATACAAACGAGGCTGTGCATGGGAGATCATTTTGATGAATGCAGACTTTATCATTTGAGTTATGAGACTTGTAAATCCTCGTATCAACCGAGACAAAGCGAGATGGAAGCAACAGTGTCGATTCAATGAGACCAAGGTTGGTTAAATGCGAAGTTGGTAGGCCTAACGAACATTATAAGGATAGCAGTAACGTCCCTTCCGACGTCAGTACGTTTGATTAAGAAGGAGGAGGAGAACGAGTGATGGTGATTCTAGGCCGAGTTGCGTTTTCCCTGCGATAGCAGCGAGTACCAGTACCGAGTATGGCTACCCTTCCGAGTCGGACATGAAAGATCCAGATCCAGTTTGAGCCTACTTGAATGTGATGTGCAGATCAAGTAGAACCAGCCAACGCCAAGCCAGTCAGATGCACGGGAACAGGTAAGATGCCTTCGCGACGTAGTAGTTTGCAGACCAGTGTTTAGGTGCATACTAACAGTTACAAAGTGGTAGATCAGGATCTAGATCTATTTTTATGGTAGTCTATACTTCATGTCAGCAGCTGCAGATGAAAGAATGTTAGTCTTGTTCATTCTGTTCTGTTTATCGTGATCAACCACTGCTGCAATCAGTTATTTGTGAAGATAGAGTAGGTGGAGTATAGATCTATAAGCAAGCAGCATGACTGTACAATCTATTCTTTGACTTAGCTGATGTTGATCATCCCGAATGGTGAATCCTGACTTTGTACATTGACAGCTACTTTATACTGGTGTTTACTGTTGAAATGCACTGCCAAAGGCAATTTTAATTATTGGCAGAGACACGAGCCCGTATTTCACATTTTCCAGGCAGGGTACGGGCCCGTATTTCACATTATCCAGGCAGGGTACGGGCCCGTATTTCACATTCGCCAGGCTCAATCACGGGACGCAAAAATTGTGCGTAAATGTCTTCAAAAACTACTAACATTAACTCTGACATGTTCCTAGAACCCTAGATCTATCCCTAACCCTGTTCCTTACCAAGAAGCGTTAAATATACGAAATAAGAAAATGCATTGTTGATGAAAAATTCGACAAGGAAAAGTTACTATACTATCCCTGAAGATGGTCTGAGTGTTGCAACAACACCGTACCCGTAGCCACTGTGCTAATTATTCTGAGGACTCTTGCATACAAAGTGCCACGCATTGTTTAAAAAATGATTTGTGTGTGTATAGACTAGTAGACCTAGTAGTAACACTAGTAGTATCAGTAGTAGGCCTAGTAGTAGTTGTAGGAAGGAAGGAAATGACTGCTTAACGTCATCCAGGCTGGAACAGGTACATGTTGGAAGTTAATAGACATAAAGATGGTGGGGCGATCCTGGAGGTACTGCACTACCAGGAAAGTCCCAATGCTTTTTTAAAATATCAATATGTATGTGCCTAAAAGGAATTACCGTGGGATCTCCCTTATAAGACTCCCTCCCATGTATGACCTACTTCTCTGAGACATAAATTTCCCTTCTTTGTAAGTATTAATGTTACTTCCCTTATAAGACCCCTCCCTTTCAAGACCTCATTTTGGATGATTTTTGAAGGTCTTATAAGTGAGGTTCCATTGTAGTAATATTATTGAGTAGTAGTAGTAGCAAGTAGTAGTAGTAGTAGTAGTAGTAGTAGTAGTAGTAGTAGTAGTAGTAGTAGTAGTAGTAGTAGTAGTAGTAGTAGTAGTAGTAGTAGTAGTAGTAGTAGTAGTAGTAGTAGCAGTAATAGTAGAAGAGATGGAAGATTAAGAAGAAGAGAGAGAGAGAGACAGACAGACAGAGAAATAGAAAAGGAAGAACAGGGAGATGGCAATGAGATACATTCCCTCCCCCACCACCCCCACACACATACATAAACATACTTGCACACAATGTGACGCATAAAATCAAAAAAATATGTTCATGCTTAAACACGGGAACTATTAAAGTGACTGTAAATCACAACATAATAGTAATAACAGTGAAGCATTTATATAGCGCACTCCTCCGCCAAATGTGGAGCTCTATGCGCTTAACAGAAAATCAAAAAGTAATAAATAATGATTATTACAGAGAGAGATAGAGCAGAAGAGGAGAAAGAGTGACAGAGAGACAAAAAGAGAATGAAACAGGAGATAGAGGAATGAGGAGAAAAAGAAGAGGCAGGAGAAAAAGAAGAGGGAGGCGGGAGTGATAGAGAAGGCGATGGAGGGGTGGGGGTGGGCAGATGAGGTGGCAGGGGGTGGGTGGGAGTGGGGGAGGGAGAAAGAGCGTGCAATCTAAAGAAAGGAGAAGGTGAAAGAGCAAGGGAAATGTGGGCAGTGGAGTGGGTGGGGGATAAAGCGACAGAGTATGATTGTGACCCGGCACCACGCAAGGGACATTAACAGGCTGGCAAAGTCAAAAATCTTGTTTTTTAATCAATTTTGAGTTATGGGTATTTTTGTGCTTTCATACCTTATCTTTCACATCCATAAAGTTTAATCATTATGGTGGTCTCTGAATACTCAAAACAGTTGGTTTGTGCATTTTCTTAGGATAGGCTAGACTTTAGACTGATTCTCAAAATGGCCATCAGTCACCTTACTAACTTTAAATGAACATATTAGAAGCGGAAACCCTGTGCGCTTATCTGTAAATAAGTTTTTTTTAAACCTAAGCGGCTTCCGCACAGAACTTCCGCGTATGTGTGTACATGCGTCTACTCTACAACAAAAAAGAATACAAGAATGTTTTTTTTAATATAATTAATTAGAAAGAGAATTGCCTGATTCATTTTCTCAGAATGGTCATTTTGACACTTAATGTCCCTTTCGTGGTGCTGGGCCTCATAGTAGTAGTAGTTTTGTTTCAATCGTGACACAGCCACACCCGTTGACTGGATTGTTTAGCGAATATAATATAGTTGTTTTTGTCTTGTCGTTGCTCCCAGGCCACTCATCCTGAGTCTTCATTCACAGCCACACAGCGGTTTGTCAGGTCGCAGAATCAGACACCAGCAGTATAAAGGAAGCAAATTTATGTTACATCATAAAGATCAAACAAAAGCAACGCCGAGCGGCTGCAAAGTCCCCTCGCAGCATCGCCGAGCTACTCCGAAATCGGAATGTTTCGTCTGTACACACAGCGGGGAGACCGAAGCGGCAGATATCAAAAGAAAACGTACTTACATAAAAACGCATCAAAACAGCACGTATGATGATGATGAAAATGATGTTTTACGTCCTCTCGGTCATAGACACATATGGGACATTTGTAAATACAAAGATGGTGGGAACAATACTGACTGCAATGCCCGGAGGCAGTGCAACACCAGTAAAGTCCCGAGTTTTTAACAATAAATTTTTTTATAGATAGGTGTAGCGGTAACCACGCCTCCGTTAAACCTCCTTGGCTATGGTACCGCCGCATGCATGGT
This sequence comes from Phymorhynchus buccinoides, assembly GCA_017654935.2. NCBI lineage: Eukaryota > Metazoa > Mollusca > Gastropoda > Neogastropoda > Raphitomidae > Phymorhynchus > Phymorhynchus buccinoides. Next base: position 40,980,838 of record CM065705.1, on the reverse strand, counting down.
ATAAAACAGCACGTAACTGAATAGTTTTTTTTATATATGTAGCCTTGGGGTTCGGACCCGTGATTTGAGCGCGCGCGATCATGCGCACATGAGTGCACAGAAAAATTCATGACAACTGTATTATAGACCATTCATCAAGAAATTTGAAAAAAACACTGCATTGAAATACATGCAAAACTTCGCGAGATATTAGCGATTATGTGTTTTGGGGTTTGAACCCCGTAACTGGCGCGACCTTGACCTTAATGTAAAACTAAATACATCAGTGGATAGCTTGCATCTTGGCAAACTAGTATACCAAATTTGATGATGATAGACTGAATAGTTTTTGAGAAAAACGGACGAATAGCCGGACGGACGGACGGACGGACGGACGGACGGACGGACGGACACCGGACGGACGGACCAGACAGAAACAATAGTTCCCCGAACCTTCGGCTCGGGGACTAATTCTATAATAATTGGTTGACATAATAAACAAATATTGTATGAAATTGTTTGTCAATTTCAGGCGGCCGTGTGGAAACTGCAGCATCACGGAGAGACCGAGTGAATGCCTGTGCTGTGCAGAGGTGAAGGAGATGGCACTTCTGCAGAGGTACCTGGAGGTAAGTGCATTACTGAGCTCCCTGGGTTCAAGCCTGTGTGTTTGGATATATATACGTCCTAAACACAGCATGTACTCACAGTACTGGCGGCAGTAAGATAAGAACAAGTAAGAACATGCTTTATTCGTCACAACAAATAACAGAATGTAAGCTTATCAACTGTTTTGTATTATTGATCCGATGATTTCTATGGCTGGCCAACATTTCCAGCCTGGTAGTAGAAAAATCTGTGGGCGAGTATATTTCAAAAGTCACTAGCCCAACGGGCGACTGTACATTTCGATACTGCACGGCCCTGGGTTTTTTTTACCCAATGAGTCTCCCTAGACCATCTCTGCCTTCCATGTAACCAACTATCAAAGCAAGGTCAGCTGTCTGCTAACAACGTGCCAGCACTGGTACTGAAAAGAAAGGAAAGGCAGCCTCCTCAATCTCCTCCACCCCATTCCCTCTCATCTCAAATCAGTTCTCTTCCTATTTACTTCTCTCCTTTCTTTCCCACTCTTTTTTCTCTGTCTCTTCCTCTCTCTCATTCCCTCTCCCTGTGTGTGTGTGTGTGTGTGTGTGTGTGTGTGTGTGTGTGTGTGTGTGTGTGTGTGTGTGTGTGTGTGTGTGCGCACGCTTGTTTGTGTGTTTTGTCGGGCTAGTGAAAGTGTGTTCAGGTGAGTAAATTTTTCATGTTGCTCGCCCGGAGGGCTGGTGAAAATGTTAAAAGTTTGGCCAGCCCTGCTATGCAAAGTACAACGTAATTTTTCTTATCTTTATCACTGTTAGAATATTATGCAACAACAAAGCTAAAATAGAGGCTCCAACAAACTGTGCGTGTTTGACCCTTCTACCATCTCTTGTCTTACAATACATGGTCTGACTGTTATGATACACGAGCATTCATGTTAGATGTCAACATTTCACCCGTAATACATAAAATATGATATAAATGATCAGCAAAATGTTCTTAAAAATCAGAATATTTTATTTTGAACCCAAAAAATATTTTCGTCTTACTATCCTTGGTAACATTATTTTATGGATTATGATAAATTAAAATCACCATTTGCACATCTTTGACTGCTTTAAACCAGCTTATAAGTATCTCTTATTTTTATGGCATAGAACTGTTCTCATATGATATAGTTTTACTTTGTGGGCAGCCGTTACCTGTACACACCATACCACCAGCTGACAAGGTTCATGTGGGGCTACCTGGGCAAGGACATTAGGGGTCGTACATCCTGCCCGTGCTGTCCTCCAAACCAGCCAGACCTTCCAGAGTGCAGACGGAAGATACACCGGCTACGTAGAACCACTGTCAAATGGTTCTAAACCAGGATGTGGCTGTCTGTGTTGATATTAAGTTTTTTTAAAAAGTTTTATAGTACAATCATGTAGTAGTACTGCAATAACTCAATATGGCTTAATGTTATCGAGTATTGTGGAACTTAAAAAAATGAAGCATACAATGCTTTTAAAAGGCGTAATTAGCCTTTGGCTTAGACAGAAGTATGTATGTTTTAAAAAGTAATTGAGTAGAAAATTATTTTTAACTCATCTAGCGCCATGTATTTTTTGACGTTCTTGGTTCTCTTTCTCTTCTCTCTCTTGCCATTAGGTCTGTTTCTGCTTTGTTCCATTTATGTCATCCGTGTGTGTTTGCTTTGCATTGCGTTTTTGTTTGAATGCGCTATGAATGCTTACGTGTGTGTGTGCGCTTTGATTTGATTTATATCAAGATTCAGCGCTGTATAAACTGTATGTTGTATGTTGTTGTTGTTGTTATCCGTTGCATCTCAACCAACAAGAGCGATGTAAAAAAAACTGTCGAAAGCGCTTGCATTGCTTTAATGGCAGAAACAGTGACAAAAGAGACACACATGGCAGGGTGCTTGGCAGTGAATGTATTTGCATTTGGTGGGAGTGTAAAGTGATGTATTGAGCGAATATATTCGCCCGTGGTGCTAGAAGAGTCAAAAAATATATTCAACAGTAAGCTGTGTATGGCACCTTTAAAGACCCCCCATGTCACTTGTCAAATTCATGGCTTTCACGTGTTTTCCCTCTTATAGCTGGTAAGGAATCTTAAGAAACCTTCCTAGTATAAGAGGGAACGTGACACGTGACGTAGGGGGTCTTTAATACTTTTATTCAGTTCTTTACATTTTCGTACTTATACTACACTGTGTTTAGCACATTTATATTAATGAAGCACACAGGGTTGAAGTTAAACCCATGCTCAGTAATACACATGCATCTAGGTATCTCTGCCAGGAGAAGTGTTATGTTGACTTAGATCGTGTGTGTGTGTGCGCGCGCGCGCATGTGTGTGTGTGAGGAGGAGGCGTGGATGTGTCTGTGTGTACGGGCGTGTGCGCACGCGCGTGTGTGTGTGTGTGCATTGGCATTGCAAATACTATATTTTATTCTTTACGCCTAGTGTTCATATATGTGTTTATTCTAGTCATATATATTTAGTCCTTATCTACAATGCTCAGTGTGTATTGTATGTGTATTCATTGTATTTTAGTGTTTTAATTTTGATGTAAAACGCTCTGAGCTCCCCGCAGGGAGTAGAGCGCTATTCAAATATCCTTATTTATTATTAATTCCTTCATTGGAAAACTCTCTCTCTCTTTGAAAGCATTCTACTGTGCAGTGCCATAGATGAAACCACATGCCAGGAAAAGCAGGAATCCTTATTTTTTCATGAAATTCAGTTTCGGGGACTTTTTCCCCTGACCCGCACAAACGACTCCGCCTCTTGACCCCACCAAGGCCAACCCCCATGCCTTCCTGCTTTTCATATCATCCAGGTTTATATACAGGATGGATCATGTACAGGATGTACCCATTTTCATTTGGCAATAACTCAATGAAAAGTAAATTTATTCCTGCCATTTTGTGGATTCTGTAGACACTTTTTGTTTCTATGAATTATGCATGTGATATCTTTATACACTTTAATATTGGTTTTCCTTATTTTTACTGTAATGTTATTGGTATTGGTCGTTACTTTTTAGTCAAACGTTTTTGTTCTTTAATCTAAGATGTGTGTGTGTGTGTGTGTGTGTGTGTGTGTGTGTGTGTGTGTGTGGTGTGTGTGTGTGTGTGTTTTTGTGTGTGTGTGTGTGTGTGTGTGTGTGTGTGTGTGTGTGTGTGTGTGTTAATTTTAAATTTTATATATGTACACTTATTCATTTTACTCATGTTGTCAGCATTGTTTTATGTTTAATACAGTGGAACCTCTCTTATCAGACCGCCAAAAATAATCCAAAATGAGGTCTTTAAGGGAGGGTCTTATAAGGGAGGTAATTTTAAACTTACAAAGAAGGGCAACGTCTCAGAGAAGTAGGTCTTATGTGGGAGGGAGTCTTATAATGGGAGGTCTTATAATGGAGGTTCCACTGTAGTGTGATATCTTCTTTATACACTTTTATTACTGCTTTTTATTCATGTTGCTTTGTTTACTGTGATGGTATTTATTCATTTATTTTATCTTATAGTACTATGGACTTTACTTTTATCTCCTTATTTACTGTAATATTATTGGCATTGATACTACTTTTCTTCGAACAGTTATTTATATACCCAAGATGTGTGTGTGTATGTGCACGCACGCGCGCATGTGTGTGTGTGTGTGTGTGTGTGTGTGTGTGTGTGTGTGTGCGTGCGTTGTCGTTGCGTGCTGCGCGTGCGTGTGGGCATAGTGATGTCTCCCAGTCATACTTTAATTCTAGTTAGATCAGTTAGTCTTAATAATTAATATAATGTATATAATGACTTATTTAATGTAATATAATATGTTTTGTGTCATGATCATCTTCTTACTGTACTTGTCTGTTGTTTGTCTGTCTGGGGACAGCAGCAAGATTTCCTTTTATGCAGTTTTTAAAAGGACAATAAATGATTTGATTGATTGATTGATTGATTGATTGATTGATTGACTAACATAATTTTTGTTTGTCCAAGCCACTCTTGAGTCAATAATGTTTTACTACTCTTTTTTTTTTTACTGATTAATAAAAATGCTCACTCCAGGTACCACGTTGTGCCGAATGACTGCAGCATCACAAACATTGAAATTGTCCATGTATTTTACTCAGCATCTCTGATTGCCTTCTTGTTCTCTTTTAGCATTTCTGTTATCTCTGGGTTATAACGAAAAACTGTTTACCTTCAGTAGCTAAAAAGAACGTAGTGGACTATTTCAACGTTTGTGTTGATGCCATAATATTACGACATGGTACCTTCATTGTGCCTATTGTGAAAAAGTGTCGTGAAACACTGTTGATTTAAGAGTGACTTGGGATTTTAAAAAAAAATACATGTCTGTAGATTCCAGGGATGAAAGATGATAGAGAAATGTCTACTTTCCTTTCAATTATGGAGAACAAACAATGGTTTCAGGTTTATATGTAACAATTTTGATATTGTGCACAGTTATATCAAACCTTCATGCATCTTTGTAAACCTTTGTGCAATTTGTATGTGTGTGGTGTGTGTGTGTGCGTGTGTGTGTGTTTGTGTGTGTGTGTGTGTGTGTGTGTGTGTGGTGAAACATGCATTTTTATCTGTTTGTGTTTAGTTTGTGGAAGGAAAATTTTCATTTGAACTTTGTTTCAATGAACAATAACGTTGTAGGGTCTGTGCACATTTACAAAACCTTCCATACTAAAAACCCACCCGCAGAGTGGCACAGAGGTAACGCGTTCGCCTCGTGTCAAATAAACCCGAGTTCATACCTGGGAACAGCAGATTGAGATTTTTCCTCTCACTCTGCACTAGGCCTTGCGGTCTGAACGTGAAATCTTTCGGATGAGACGATAAACCGAGGTCATGTGTGCCCATGCACTTTGTACATGTACGAGTGGCAACGAAAAAGTTGTCATTTGCTCAAAATTTACCCCCACCCACCCTTTCCTTCTTCATGTCACACAAAAATCACATGCAATTTTTTTAAATGGGTGGCGCACCTCAGGCTGCGACGTTCGCTCCAGGTTGGAACAACACGGATTTCACAGAGACGCCTCTATGACTATTTTGTTTATATATACAAATACCAATTCGCCAATACAGTGAAAGAAAGTGAAAAATAATCAGATGTAAAATACAGATAGATGTCTGCGTGTATATGCATACACATTCATATTTGTTACTTGTAAAAATACCTAAATACCAAAAATGACTTCCAGAGTTCTTCCCCTCGGATTGCTTATGGGTTTCCATACTGAAGTTTTCAATAATGTGCACAGTCTTAAGAAGTGAATTTAAATTGATTGATTATTCACACACACACACACACACACACGCACACACACACACACACACACACACACACGCACGCGCACACACGCGCGCGCGCGCACACACACACACATGACAGATATAGAAACATATTTCTATTCAAATTTACTCCCCATTCTTTTACAACAAGAAGTCCAACATTAATGCAGAATAATTAAAACAACGTAAATTACTTTCTATGCAAATTTTTAAAGGTGTGCATGCAAGCACTTTTAATAATCAATCTAAATCCTAAATACAAACATTATACATTTATAGTCTTCATTTACAATTATTGTTTTTCTTGCCCTGAGATAAGCAACACCAAAATGCGGCCATCTTGTACTGAAGTCACACTTACACACTTTCACACACACACACACACAAGCACACAACACACACACACACACACATACACACACACACACACACACACATATACACACACACTATTGGATTTTTGCTTTCACTGAGAAGCAAAATTCTGCTATATTTAGGAAAAGGACAGGGTTAGGATCAGCCTAGGAGTCTTTTCATATAACTGTAAGAAGCCCACTTTCGGAATGATGGTGGTAAACATGAGGGGGTGACCGAAGTACAAGATTGTCCTAAACGCTAGCACTTTGATTTGAAAACAAAAAGTCAAGTAAAAGCAAATTCAACATGCACACATAGCAGAATCCAACTACTCCTGTAGGAGATACAGTGGATTCCTGCTAACTCAAAAACACTGGATGACTCACAATAATTTTGTGGTCCCACTTTAATAATCCTTTAATGCTGTAACTCCTTAGTACGTTGATCACTTTTTCTTTGACCTTTCTTCTTTGATTTTCATCTCACTGCAGATTCAGTTCAAGTGTTCTCGAGTCCCAATCATGTCCTCCAACCTGTACTGGTTGGTAGTCTCTGGAGAGGGGGCTAGGTGGGGCTGGCTCCTCTCTCTGCCTCTCCAGCATCTCCGCCAGTTTGTGAGTGGAGGCCAGCTGGCCAACCACCTCTATCAAACTTGTAACATAGTCTGCAAATATATTAACAATTGCATGGTAAAGAATTTCACTTTTAACGATATTGCTTTTTAAA
>CM065705.1:40925673-40973370 GCA_017654935.2 Phymorhynchus buccinoides | reverse complement strand
CCTGTGAAGGTCCGCCAATGCCCCTAATTCGTCTTCCTGGGGTTATATACGCACCATTTCATGCATGTGCACCCTACTATAGTCCACCCCCTCCACATACAAGAAATGCACGCACACATTGCCCAGTAATATAACACCAAAACTTTCCCCACGCTACAGTCGGAGTGGTGGCTGGCTAATTGGCAGGTGGTAATCAAAAACGGGTCATACACATAACCAGGGTACGACAACAACAACACAAAAACTTCAGTTCGTGGTGGTTGTTGAGTGTACCCTGGCCTTCTCTTAAAAGACTCCAAGGATCATTCCCAGCAGCAGAAGCACGGTGAACACACTATGGTACAAATGCAACTTTTTTTTTTTTTACACCAGTAGGGATGAGAACATTAAGTTGTGCGTAGTGAACGTCCGTTTTTTTTTTTTTTGAACTTCCCCAATACTCAACCCCCCCCGTGGGACAGCCACCCCCATCAACCACCCTCCCCCCGACGTACCCCCTTCAGCAGGATCTTTGTGGATGGACTCTCACTAATGATTTTATATGCTTAGGATTTGTCAGTTGTCATGCTTAAGGGACAAATCCCTCGAAAAAAACCCCATTTGCACCGAACATCAACTAACATTTGGAGGTAGACACTCAGCTTTTGGTGTGCAGCTCTAGCTTAATCCCTGTCACCATGCGTCTCGACACAGGCTCATGCACCACAGGCGTCCCCGTCCCTCCCCCCCCTCCCCCCCGTGGTGTGAGACCCCGGATGAAAACTGGCAGACGGGATGTGGAGGGGGGGGTGGGGGTGGGGGAGTACGGGAAGTAGGGTTTTAGAGCGAAGGGCGGAGGTGAGGGTAAGGTGGGGAGATGAGAGGCAGGAGAGAATCGCGAGATAGCACGGGGTGGGGGGCGGGGGGTGGGCCTCGACTTAACGTAGGCTCGGTTGTCCTCCTTTGCCGACTCCCAAGACGCAGCCCCCCGGCGTTCCACGTCGTTCCCTCGCTCAAGAGAGAGACAGAGAGAGAACAACAGAGAGACGACAGAGAGAGAAGGAAGAACATTTATTACACTAACAAGTATTGACATATTTGTCCACCTATCTATGCAACTCCACAAACAACAAAATCAGCCGTATTTTACGGACTACAAGGCCCTACTTTTCCCCTCATCTCAGACCCCTGCGCCTTAAAATGCGTTGCGCCTAGTGTGTGACTGAAATCTGATCAAACAAAGTGGTGAATTCCATCCATATTGAGATCGATTATCAGGCCGAAATTGTGAATGAAGCCACTGAAGCAGATGAACACCTCATCCACCCAGTAAAAGCACCGTGTGTGTTGAAGCAGGACCTATGGATGTAGCAGTCTCGTAGTCCGGTTTCGACAGCTAAAACCATAACAATCATGGCAGACAAGTATGCTCGATTATGCACTACTCCGAGCAAAAACCCTCATTACTAGAAAATCTACTGAGCGTTTTTCAATTCGGAATAATTTCTGGGCTCTCTGACGCAGACGATGGCGTAAAAGTGCTTTCATCATACGGATATCCCGGATAACGACGGGAGTTTAAAGTCTGTTGTCAATTCTGAAGATTGTCTTTGACAGAACTAGGCACAATTATGGACCGCCTTCGTTTGAGTCGACCTCATGTGTTTATAACCGTTTTTGGTGCTTTGTGATTCGAATAACTTTGCCCCCCATGAGCATTACAACCCCATGTTGAGCCTCGGTGTATGTTTAAATTCACAATTTTGGTTAAATTCACGGGGAAGTGCGCCTTACAATTAGAATCGCCTTGTAGTCCGTAACACACGGTAACAGATCCCTTGATTAAAACATGTCTCCTATAGTTATTTTCTTAACTCTTTATTTTAAATAATAGCATTTTATATTGGTCTCCCAGGGCTCTCAGGGACCCCCATTTGTGTGTCTATTGAAAGCACTACAATTCTAAAAGGACCCTCTAAACGAATGTTGCAGGGTGTCTCAAGGATGCACTGGAAACATTATTTTTAGCATTCGCAATGCCACTGGGCCCTCTATCCCGCCTCTAGGACCCTCTATTCTGTAAGTGGAGGAGTCCCTGCAGGGACCCCCTGTTTTGCGCCGGGACGATTGGGCCATGCCCTGCCACTGGGACCCTCTATCCCGCCTCTATGACCCTCTTATGTTGTAAGTGAAGGAGGCCCCGGGACCCCTTGTTTTTGGGGACGATTGGTAGCCCTGTCTCCGAGGTTATAGCAATGACATACAGAAGGAGAGAAAAGAAAACCATACTCAGAAACCAACCAACCAAATAGATTGTGATAAAGGAAGGACAGGGCTTAAAGAGAAAATAAGGAAAACCCGTCCCGGAAATAACCGAGGGTTTAAAAGAGAGAGGTTTAGAGAGAGAGAGATAGAGAGAGAGAGAGACCCAGCAGAGGGAGACAGTGAGAGAGGAACAGGCAGAGAGAGACAGAGGAGTGAAGAGAAAGAGAGAAAGAGATATAGATAACTTCATCAGAGGACTTGATGAGAGAGAGAGAGAGAGAGAGAGACGACGAGAGGAGAAGACGGGAGAGAGAGTAGAGAGAGAGAGAGAGAGAGGGAGAGAGAAGAGAAACTGGCTACGGTTTTGAAAGTCCTGCGCCCAAGGCCTATAGCACCTACAAAATAATAAATTATATAGGAAGTACAAATAAACAAATAAATTGATTTATTTATAATATTGTATCCATCCAGAAGAGAGACAGTAGAGAGGCAACAGAGAGAGAGAGAGAGAGACGAGAGACGAGAGACGAGAGAGAGAGAGATAGAGATAGACAGTAACAGAGAGAGAGAGAGAGAGAGAGATGAGAGAGAGAGAGAGATAGAGAGGGGAGAAAAAGGAGAAAGATGGAAGAAAGATAATTTTTTTCTGTCGATCGCTTCAGGTTTCCGTGTCATATGAGTGCAGATGAGTCCCAATGCAGATGAGTCATCATGCTCGCCGTATAGCACTAACTAAGGAAATACACTGTAGTTATGTTTGCCCAGCATGTCCGTCTTCGGCTTGAGAAAATTCTTTGTGAAAGAGTTTCTCGAACAAAGGCGGGATAATGGATGGACCAGTAAGGCAGAAAGACAGTAGATGACAGGTGAGCCAAGGGCAAAGGCAGAGTCAAAGAGAAGCGATACAAGATTAGAGGAAGTTAGAAACACCAGAGCTTCCAGAAGGTGGGGGAACTATATGTATGAAAGACCCCCCTGGTGTAAGAATCGTAAGAATGTAGCCGGATGGTGATTCGATCATTCAGGCAACAGAAAAAGGCAATGAAGAAGCAACTGGCAACATATTCCTCGATCTCCGTCGTATGCAAAATATTACACGCAGGTCTTACCTTGATCGCCGTCCATTCCTCGGGGCCCCATTGGCCCAGTGGGACCTCTGTAACCCTGTAACATGTAAGGAATGGGTCAATTCTACCTATGTTTAGACATATGAACTGTTTTGGTGATTTTTTCACATCCATAAATCGCATGTATGTAGATAATAATAATAATAATAATAATTTGTTTTTTATCATATAGCGATAAAATCCATACAGGCAGTGTGCTTGGTGCGCTTTACAAAAGCAACATTAAAATCAACATTAAAAACATGCATTGAAATCAACAAGATAGTCATACTACCAACATTCCAGTGTAAAGTAAAAAAGTAACAAAAAATAACATGATTCTCACTCACAAAGACATCCACCCTCATTCACCAGCACAGTCACTCTCTGATAACACCTCACCCTAGCAGAAACTAATGAAAATGTCAACAAGCAGCAGGAAGGAATGCACCAATACATGCATACACACGGCCCATACTCTCTCTCTCTCTCTCTCTCTCCTCTCTCCCTCTCTCTCTCTCTCTCGCATTATACAGGATCCCTGATACAATTATATCATTTAAGCGACACATTTTACGTAAACATGAATATAAACATTCCAGGGACGGTATTCATGTCGAGATAGCATGAGACTTAGCATGATGCTAACTTAGAAGCTCTTCCAAAAGTCCTATAGGTAAATCCTATAGGACTTTGGAAGAGCTTCTAAGTTAGCATCATGCTAAGTCTCATGCTATCTCGACATGAATACCGTCCCAGGCCACAACAAAATATGCAGATATGGTTGAAAAGGTTATGTAGTTGTTATGTATCTGCGTGAACAGTTGTCATTGACAATGAATCATATGCAAGGAGATGGACAACAATTCATATTCTTACAAGTATTTAAAAAAACAACGAAAATGTGCATGTGCACTAGCAGGCAATTTCACACAAGTGTACATACTTTCTCCGTCTTGAACACACACACACACACATGCATACACCCACCCGCAAGCACAGACACACAAACATGCACGCATACACACACACACAAGTACACACACACACATGCATACACCCACCCACAAGCACACATGCATACACACACCCACAAGCACACATACACGCACACACACACACGTATGCACATGCGTACACCCACCCACAAGCACACACAATCACACACACACATACACCCACACCCATTAACACACACACATGCATACACCCACCCGCAAGCGCGCACACACACACACACGCATACGCCCCCCCACAAGCACACACACGCACATGCATACGCCCCCCCACAAGCACACACACACACACACACTCTCATAACCAGCGAACACACTCAAATTGTTTTCTGTATATCTTATAGTGGGACCTTAACTGCACCACAATTACGGAATGAAAACTTTTGGCTTTAACCCAAATTCCATTTGAACCAGTTTTCCCGTTTTGTGTGTGTGAGTTTTTTGGTCACATTTATGGACTTACTCTGGGTCCCATGCTCCCCTCTCTGCCAGGCTGACCCGCAGGACCCGCCTCACCCTGAAATCATCATCATCATAATAATAATAATAATAATAGCAATAATAATAATAATGAGGAAAATGTATATAGCGCCCTTCCTACTATGTAGCCTATTTAGGTTTTACACAGAATTGAAATGGAACAAAAACATGAAACAAAAATCCAATAGCATGAGCAGACAAAAGAATAGTGGTGACATAAGTTCTAAAAATGGACCAACACATGGCAGGGTACTTGGCAGCGAATGTCTTTTCATTTGGTGGGAAAGCATCATTTGCATAGCAAGGCACAAAATGTATTTGAACATTATAAATAAGGATGACTAAGAGTGGAAAATATGAACAATAACATTTCAGTACATCACATTACAATACGCAATACAAACTCTTGACGTATTTCCATTTTTAATTACCCAATCCTCTCCAGACCTGCTTACCACTATTTTGCAAAGTTGTAATTTCTGAAACAAAAAAACATAATTTTGAAAAAAAAAATGTAATCCAACACGTGACCAATGAACGTCGATATCGTACAGACCTGAGTGTGCAATACTAATGTCCGTCGAGCAGTAGACACAGAACACATGCTCGTCACCTAGTGCTGAACGACGTATTCCTGGAATTTTTAGGTCACTTTCCCGGAATTTCTCTGCCACTTAAGTGACTTTTGATGTCTTTTCTTTTGATTTTTTCGACCAGAAGATACAGAACCTTCGGAATGCACTCACTTGGACGCCATTTTGAAACAGAAACGGAAATGACGCGAAATGACTTTTCACCGCATCGTTTCAAAAGCTTCGCTTACCGACGCAACTGTAGTGTTTTTTTTTAATATTTAGGATTTTGTTTTCCCATATTTTTTGTTTGGTAGCCGTAATTACCATAATTTGACTTTTCCCCTGTAAAAATTACGGCAAAATCGTAAAAGTAAACAGGTCTGTCTCTCTCACTCACTCTTTACAAATTCTGTCATTCGCACACATATGTGACCCAGCACCACGAAAGGGACATTAAGTTGCTTTGATTTGTGCGCAAAATATTGAGTGTGCCTTTGCAGAGTGGCAAAGACATTCGCCTGCCAAATTCAATGCGTGACTAGCAGCGTGAGTGACCCAGGTTCCAATCCCGGCCTCTCACCCTTTCTTTCTAGTTTGACAGGAAAATCGAACTGAACGTCGAGTCGATTGGACGGGGGACTTAAAGCTAGTCTGACCCGCGTGCTTTACGCACATAAAAATCCCACGGCAGTTGAAAGTCGGTAAGAGCAGGGAGAAATCCCGCTGCCTGGCATGGCCAAATTGATAGCTAGGTTTCCCAAGTCTGCCCCCCCCTCCCCCCTCCCCTCCTCCCCCCCCCCTCCTGCCCCCCCCCCCCCCCCCCCAAAAAAAAAAGGGTAGGCGCTGCACTTGCAGCGACATGCTCTGGGGGAGAGCAGCCCGAATTTCACAGGTCTCTGTGACTAGAATATACCAAATACAAAATATACCAAATGCAAAATACATAATATACCAAATACAAAATACATAACAAGTGAACTCTTGATCGGTCTCTCTTCACCCCCCACCCCCACCCCACCCTCGCTCTCTCTCTCTCTCTCTCATACATGCACACCACACTTGGTTTAATCCCCGACTCATAGGATCTCCTTTGGGTCCAACAGGTCACACACCCCCCTCGCTCTCTCTCTCATACACACACACCACACTTGGTTCAATCCCTGACCCCCTCTCTCTCTCTCTCTCATCATACAGACACACCACACTTGGTTCAATCCCCGACCCCCTCGCTCTCTCTCTCATACAGACACACCACACTTGGTTCAATCCCCGACCCCCTCACTCTCTCTCTCATACAGGCACACCACACTTGGTTCAATCCCCGACCCCCTCACTCTCTCTCTCATACAGGCACACCACACTTGGTTCAATCCCCGACCCCCTCGCTCTCTCTCTCATACAGACACACCACACTTGGTTCAATCCCCGACCCCCTCGCTCTCTCTCTCATACAGACACACCACACTTGGTTCAATCCCCGACCCCCTCACTCTCTCTCTCATACAGGCACACCACACTTGGTTCAATCCCCGACTCACAGGAGCTCCTTTGGGTCCAACAGGTCCGGTGCCTCCCCTCACTCCAGGAGTGCCCTGGGACAGAAAAGACAACAGTCCACATTCATCATCTCTGACGATTTTTTTCTTAACTCACTCGGTACTGGCCAGTTGTTTCCCCTTACAACCGTTCAGGACGGGCCTGTTTGACTAGGTTCGAAATCACATAGCCACAAAAAAGTTTTGAAAAGTTATAGACTGATATTTTCAGATAAGATCACTAACACCATGCACTAAACGATCGTAAAATATCAGATTCCATACCTTCGTCGTTTGTCTCCTATTGACGAAAACATGTTAACACATAGACAGAAGAAACATTTCACATTCCTACACTTGACCCCCCTCTACAACCAAACGTGAATGTAAACTCTGCAATGATTGGCTGATTTCAAGAGAGACAAGGTCAAAGCAAACTGAAAGTAGGGTATGACGTTGAACTTAAAAGCTGGTTGCACGCCAAAAATCAAGACCACTTGAAAACGCTCATGAGCCGGATCAGGCTCATCCGTCCTAAACGGTTATGCGAGCCATGAGCCGGCTCCGGCTCATTCATCCTAAGTGAGTTAATTTGCAAAAGCTGTGATAATGATAGTGATGATGATAATGATGATGATGATGATGATGATTAAGTTCAAGTTCAAGCATACTTTATTATCTCAAAAAGAGAAATTCGTATTAGGTGCAACAACATAACAGAAATACAACAGAATCGAAACAACATTATTCAAACATGTGAAACGCATTTATACCAACCAAAACATTAATATCATTAAAATTCATTAAGTCTGAAATGTGAACATTTACACAGAGAGAGAGAGAGAGAGATAGAGAGAGAGAGAGAGAGAGAGAGAGAGAGAGAGAGAGAGAGAGAGAGAGTATAATGATGATAGTGATGAAGATGATGACAAAGACAATGACGAATGTTGACTGACAATGACGATGATAACAGTGGTTACTACGATGCAGATGATGACAAAGACAATGACGAATGTTGACGGACAATGACGATGATAACAGTGGTTACTACGATGCAGATGCACGAATGGTCACGACAAACAAACTTGCTACTCAGAAGACACGGTATGTTTCAACGCATCACTGATTTCATCATAGCTGTTTTAGTGTGTTATTGCAGGGCTCCTGATCTTCCTTTCTCTTAAGGGGTACGCTCACCCCCAGCTTACAGCTTTAAGGGGTATTTCCACCCCCAGTTTCAAATTTTAAAGGGTCAAGACCCTACTTCCTATGTAAATAAACGGCACTTACACAGACACACATGCGCACGTACATGCACACATTTTGTCTTTGTCTCAACGTTCATTTATAGTATTAGTTACATGTTGCATGCCTAGAACCAACGACAATTCTTATCCTTGTAAAACAAAGTTATTAAAGTCTGAAGTCTCTTCACGCACACATCTACTGATCACCTTTTTTTCTTTCTTTTTTTGACAAACAACCTGTTTCTTCTTCTTTGTCTTCAAGTTTTCTTTAACACTTGCCAGACTGGTGACATGGTGATGAAAGGAATATCAAGTGTTTGGAACGATTTCATTGGATTTTGAGAAAAGGGTCTGCCCATGAATAATGAGTTTTTGATGCTTACTACATTCTGGAAGCTTCTGCACGATCTTTTAAGAATTTTAGATCTAGGTTAGTGACTCCTCGTTGTGGCAGTAGCCTAGCTTGGCCTAGCAGACTATTGAAATGAGCAACGTCGTTATCATATTTAAACATTAACGGGTACATCTCACGCATGGTTTGACCTTCTAGGGGGTGATTTGAGAGCTCTAGTGCCCAATGGAAGCTGTTTTTACCAGTGGCAGTTCTCCCTACACACGTAAAGAATTGTCACTCCATGGGTGGAGTGAATGTGTGGGTGGCTCCATGAATGGAGCGTAGTCCCCTAAGTCGGAGTATGGCCGGGCGGGGGGGGCCCTTTAAAAGCAGCCATACACGTAATCTTCCCACCCGAGGCCATGCGGAATGTTCACATGGCACTGGGTGTGTCCCCAGAGCGTCTAAGCTGGGGAACGAAAACAGCAACATCTACGTTTTCAGAAGCCCTGTATTGATACTTGTAAATGAAAGGAAAGCATGCAAGAATGTTTCGCTGTACTCACGGGGATGCCGGCTGCACCGGCGGGTCCTGCTGGTCCGTTGGCGCCTTTGGGACCCTGAACACAGCGACACAATGTCACATCATTAATCACATTTCATGACATAGCACACTACACAAGAATCATTAGCCAACAACCTCCTTGATAAATGCACCAACATCTCAAAACTGCAATATGAGCAAGCATGACTAAAAGGCAGAATTGCCAAAAACAAAGCTGTGCAAAAGTTCAAACAAAAATGAAAGGACAGTGAACTACCTGACCTGACCTGACCTCAACAAGAAGAAGAAGAAAAAGAAGATTTTTAAAAAAAGTAGTAGTAGAAGAAGAAGAGGAAGAAGAAGAAGAATGAAGAAGAAGAAGAAGAAGAAGAAGAAGAAGAAGAAGAAGAAGAAGAAGAAGAAGAAGAAGAAGAAGAAGAGAAGAAGAGAAGAAGAAGAGAGAAGAAGAAGAAGAAGAAGAAGAAGAAGAAGAAGAAGAAGAAGAGGAAGAAGAAGAAGAAGAAGAAGAAGAAGAAGAAGAAGAAGAAGAGGAAGAGGAGGAGGAAGAAGAAGAAGAAGAAGAAGAAGAAGTCAAACACAAACACTCTCTCTCTCTCTCTCTCTCTCTCTCTCTCTCTCTCTCTCTCTCTCTCTCTCACACAGACACAGATAGACATAGACAGCGACAGACACACACACACACAAGCATGCACGCACACGCACACACACACAGTTTTCACTCACGGTAGGCCCAGGAGGTCCCGGGGGGCCATGCATTCCTGGATTTCCTGCTTTGCCCTGCGCAGAAAAACAAACCAGTCATTGTTTCTTTTTGTCTAACACAATTGTTTCAAAAGCAAACGTGCAAATTTAAGTCACCCAAATGTGAAAAAGCCTAAGAAAACCATGCTTGAAAGAATTAATAGTCAAAATAATCATAATAATAATAATCATAATAAATGGACACTTACATAGCGCTTTTTTTCAAGCACAAAGCGCCTTACAATCAGCATTGAAACACTCACAGACATACACACACACACACAGACACAGACACATACACACAACAGACACACACGCACATACGTGCACGCACTTGAGTGAACGCGTTCTTGCACACAGACATACACACACAGACCCACACG
Source organism: Phymorhynchus buccinoides (assembly GCA_017654935.2). Classification (NCBI taxonomy): domain Eukaryota; kingdom Metazoa; phylum Mollusca; class Gastropoda; order Neogastropoda; family Raphitomidae; genus Phymorhynchus; species Phymorhynchus buccinoides. Next base: position 40,963,144 of record CM065705.1, on the reverse strand, counting down.
CATTTCATCAAACACACAGAAAACACATTCTCAAACGCACACACACACACACACTTACACAAACATACACTTGTACAAAACACGCACACACACACACACACACACTTACACAAACATACACTTGTACACAAACACGCACACGCACACACACACACAAATTGATATCCAACTCCATCAACACACTGCGAAGACGTCAAACATTCAAACAGCAGAAACCAACAAATGGGAATTAACTGTGATGGAGTTATTTCAGAAAATCCCTGTGGGGATAGCGGGGGAGGGGGGGGGGGTAGAGGGGGGGGGAAGTGTCTTTCGTAAAAAATAGTTCCACCTTCTGGAAAGAAAATCCCCGTGGGGATACCGGGGGGGGGGGGGGGGGGGGAGTGTCTTTCATAAAAAAATAGTTCCCCCACCTTCTGGAAGTTCTGTGCTTGTAACTTCCTCTAATCTGCCACTCTCTTTGACTCTGCCTTTTCCTTTGCTTTCTGTCATCTACTATCTTTCTGACTTATTGGCCCATTCTCCTGCCTTTTTCCCCCAAAAAAAATCTTCCAAATAATTTTTCTCCTTCGAGCTCCTCCGAAATCGGAATGTGCTGGCTGTACGCAGCGGGGAGACCTGTGAAAACTGAAAAACCAGTGTTCCCCATGCTTTTGAAATTTTTAAGGGTCATCATGACCCTTTGCCCCCAAATTTTAAGGGTCATTTGAAAAATTTTGAGGGTCAAACTAAAAGCCCTAATAAATGGACAATATGACTGCAGAAGAGCTTGCCATCACCATGCTGAAGCCAGTCAAATTCTTCACACCAACTTGACTTGAATTTGTGAGATACTTTCTTCTTTTCATCACTACTGACAGTTGAAGTAGAACTTGAAGGGCCTGGAACTGGTTCGAGGGTTTTTGTCACCTCACTTAAAACTTCAGAGTCTTTGGAAGAACTTTGCGTCGAAGTTTTCGCAATCCAGCGAAGCAGCGCCATTTTTTTGCTTCCAAGAAACGCGCGGGCTAGGCTTGGCAGCAGTGCACGTGCGAGCAGCATGGGTGGCGAGAAACAAAGGGAAATTACTCTGTGGTTCATGATAGTTTTTGTCGTCTGCTTCAAGCATGGTATAGTAGTGAAAGAATAGGCCCAGTATATTTTGTTGATCGTTTCCCGCAAGCCGTAATGGCTTCGACATTCTGATCGCGGCGAACACGTTTGAGGAAGAAATCGGCTGAGAGAAAAACTGTACGTATTGACTGAAAAATTTATACGTCAAACTTGAAACTTTGTACGTAATTTACGTACAGATCTGCGTAATCGGGAACACTGAAAACGGACACATATATGTACCTTACCCATTATGGCAGTATGGCCTGGGAACGCAGAAGAAGAAGAATTTCAGAAAACATTTTGGACCCACTTGCCCTTCTACGATGCATGTCTCCTTGTGCCTGCTAACATTTCTGGTGGATATTGGGGAAACAAACAACAACAGAATTTGAATTTCTTTGCTAGTTTGACATTAGAGTGGGTTTTTTGGTGTATAAAGTTTACCATCTATATGTTAACTGCAGAAATCTGTGTTAAAAAGTGAGTTTTGTCTCTCTGTTCATGGAGAAAATTATTTCAAAAAATAAAATACCCCCCAAAACACACACACACACACACACACTCACAAAATCATTCAGATTTTGAATTTAAATTCCTACGCATTCCTCTGAAAGTGATTTCAGGAAACCATGCACCCCAAACAAACCATGAAAGCTAAAGTAACGCAGCTTGTGTCTTTTCAAAGTGGTCAAAACGTGAGATCATTCTTCAGTAAACTTTTAATGGTATAAAAAAAATCGTGAAGTTTTTATTTCCGATTTGATCTATTTTGACTGCACATACTCACATCCCTCCCCCCCCTCTTCCCTCAACGCTGCCAGCTCCTTTACCTCACTCTCACTACCAAAATTGCCTGAAGATGGAGTGTGGCAGGGTAATCAAAAAACAGTCACACACATAATGGTTCTCATCCCTACACTAGCTGATGCATTATTTTGTACTGTAGTGTTCAAAGCGTTTCGGCTGTCGGGATGATCCCCTGGAGTCTTTTAGCCAGGGCACGTCGTCAACAACGACAACAAAGCAAGAACCATGACTCACAGGACTGCCGGGGAATCCTCGCCCGCCGGGGAAACCGCCCAACCCCGGGGCGCCGGGGGATCCTGGGTTACCCTGAGGCCCCGGAGAACCCTGGAAAATAATGGAAAAATAATATCAATAAATTCACTTTTTTGTACAAGTCAAAGAACGAGTCTCTGTGCTTTGTCATAATAAGACAGCGGGTTACCTTCAGCCAGAGTTGTTTCCCTTCATAGAATGGACACTGTTCACGCTTTCCATTGCCGTCTTTGAATGACCAGCTTTAATCCGAAGCTAACGTCAAAAGATTTCGTAGTTCTAAGAGGAACTAGGCTCCAACGAAAAAATTTTGCTGAAAAATAATATCAATAAAAATGATCACAGTAACTGTGAAGAATATATGCTAGTCCGCAGCTTCCAGCTACAAATAATAATAATAATAATAATAATAATGATAATACAGTGGAACCTCTCTTATAAGACCTTCAAAAATTATCCAAAATGAGGTCTTATAAGGGAGGTAATTTTAATACTTACAAAGAAGGGCAATGTCTTAGAGAAGCAGGTCTTATGTGGGAAGGAGTCTTATAATAGGAGGTCTTATAAGGGAGGTTCCACTGTAAAACCTTCAAAGATCATCCAAAATGAGGTCTTATAAGGGAGGGGTCTTATAAGGGAGGTAATTTTAATACTTGCAAAGAAGGGCAATGTCTTAGAGAAGTAGGTCTTATGTGGGAGGGAGTCTTATAATGGGAGGTCTTAATAGGGAGGTTCCACTGTAATAATAATAATAATAATAATATGCATTTCTTTGTGCTTAATCTTAGAAAGCCCTAGGTGCCAACAAAATAAGTAAATCAATAAATAATATTAAATAGCATAACTAATTTACAAAATATAGATATAACATAAGTCACGCACACACACACACACGCACGCGCACGCGTCAAGAGAGATTGAGAGAAAGAAAGAGAGAGAGAGAAAGAGATAGAGGCAGACGGACTGAAACACAGAGAAAGAGAGTGAGTGAGAGAAAGACAAAGATTATGATAAGAGAGAGAGAGAGAGAAAGAGAGAGAGAGAAAGACAAAGATTATGATAAGAGAGAGAGAGACAATGAGACAACATGTGTGTATCTTGAAAATGTGTGTGTGCATATGTGCGTGCAAGCATCCGTGCATGCACGCACGCGCGTGTGTGTGTGCATGTTTTTGTGGCATGCACTCATAAATGTTTGCTAACATTCACAACATCACTAGGCCTTACCCTCTCTCCAGGATTTCCAGACTGTCCGTTGACTCCCTGTTCTCCGGGAGATCCCTGTTAACACACACACAATAATAATAATAATAATAATAACGAGGAAAATTGACATAGCCCCCATCCTACTATGTAGGCTACAGGGCGCTTTACACACAATTGAAATGGAATAAAAACATGAGACAATAATAATAATAAGAAAAATATATATAGCGCCCATCCTACTATGTAGGCTACAGGGCGCTTTACACAGAATTGAAATGGAATAAAAACATGAAACAAAAATCCAATAACATGAGCAGACAAAACAATACCTGTCAGACTTCGATTGGCCGGTAAAAATGCACATAACAATCAGCAACAACAACTGCTGTGACCACTACTACTACTACTACTACTACTACTATTTCTACTACTACTATTTCTACTACTACTTGTAGGACATTCGGGATTCTGGTGTACTGTCTACACCTATGAAAGCATATTGATCTAATAGAGGGGGTATTCGCCTTGGCATAAGGCTGTATCAGACCAACTGATATAAGCTAGAACACCAAGGCTACATAAAAATGTTGCTATGATCTGTGGGGATCGTCCAGCCGAAGTCGGACTTGCTGGGCCTAACTATTTCTTAGTTAGGTGCATAACGGCAGCATGGCGCATCTGCGCTCATAATTGACAGGAAACTGTCTGAGCGATCGAGGAAGAAGAAGAAGATGTGGGGATCGTCTTTAGCCATGGCAAGCTCCTAGCGGGACATCATCAGTCCAAAATCCTCCGAAGTCGGAGTGTGGCTGCTCACGTGGCGGGGTAATCAAAAACGGTCACACGCGTAATGTTCTCATCCCTAGCTGTTGCATTTGCACCATAGTGTTCAAGTGCTTCGGCTGTTGGGATGAATAGTCCCCCCACCTTCAGAAAGGTCTGTGCTAGCGACTTCCTCTAATCTACCCCTTTCTTTGACTCTGCCTTTTCCTTTTCTTCTTATCTGCTATTTTCTGCCTTATTGCTCCATTCTCCTGCCTCTTCCTGCCAAAAAATCTTCAAAATAATTTTTTCCTTTGAGCTCCTCCAAAATCAGAATGTGTCAGCTGAATGCAGCGGGGAGACTAGTGAATATTGAAAAACGGACACATTTGTACCTCACCCATTATGGCCATATGGCCTGGAAATGCAGAAGAAGAAGAAATGATCTGATATTCGGTTTTCAGTTTCTAATCTTCCTTTTTTTTTTTGACATCCGAGAAATGACGAAAGGTTGCTTCGCTGTTGATTCAATCAAATATTTTTCTCACATAAAAGAGTAAATTTCAATGGAAATTAACTCACTCAGGACGAATTCTGAGAATACTCGGAACTGGAGAAAGCCAGTCAGGGCCTATTACGAGTATTCTCAGAACAGCGATTTCTGAGTCTAAAACTTGTCTGAATCCATGTTTTCTCAATCCAAACCACGTCACAAGCATAAACCAATTAAAAATGGTTTATCCATTAGGCTTACATTGTTTCATGGTGGCATACCACTTGTAAGGTCTTTTCCTATCCCTAACCCAAATCAATGATAAGAATATTTGCCTCTGTTAAAAGAAATAACTTGAAACAAATAGCTCTCTGTGGAAAACTGAAAGGCGCTAGAAAGAGGGGAATTAGTGTACTGTGAGCCGCAGGCCAGCAATAATGCTTGCCTCAAGCAGTGAAGTCTTGAAAGGGTTAACAAAATGAAAAAGGAAGTATTTGGAGAAAAAAAAAATATTAACACATTCCGTCCCGTGCCCGACAATCTGTCGGGTGCCCTAATGCAGCTACCAGTGCCCGACAAATTGTCGGGTGCCCTAATGCAGCTACCAGAGCCCGTGCCCGACAAATTGTCGGGTGCCCTAATGCAGCTACCAGTGCCCGTGCCTGACAAATTGTCGGGTGCCCTAATGCAGCTACCAGTGCCCGTGCCCGATAAATTGTCGGGTGCCCTAATGCAGCTACCAGTGCCCGTGCCCGACAAATTGTCAGGCAGAGACCTCCATTTACTTTCCTTATCAATCTAGAAACTATTAATGACTAAAATATGTTTATTCTTTAGCTATCTGCATCGTGATGATCGTTAAACTCGTTGCGCGATCTTAAATCATTTGCAAGCGTAATGGTAGAAAAGCACATCAAATAATCTTCAAGCTGAATGAAGTTCAACTTGACAGCTGACAAAAACTCTTGGGCCAACAGCCCTTCTCTGGGCTTGTCTGATCACAGAGTGAAAGTGAGTGGAAAACATCAAGGCCTAGGTCAATTCTATTGGCTGAAAAGTGTTCACTAAAGTAACTCTTGTTTGTGAAGAGTAAGAAAGGATCTTCCAACAGGAAACTAAACTTAACTTCAACAAGGGAAATAATCCTAAGTTAATCATGCATGGTCCTAGTCAACAAATATTAAAACTGACAAAGTAAAACATCATTTCCTACAATCTATTTTCTATTTTATTCCCAATCCTGTCTAATACCCACTCTACCACATTCATTGTCGGGTTTTTTTGGTGTGCTTTGTAATCAAACTAGTAGGGGAAGACGGGGTAAAACATTAACACTCGTCTCATGGGAAAAATGTGACTGAAATTTTCTTTATTTCATGAGATAATTGGCATGGGCTTCTTACCCGCCCATGGGCTTTTTACCCTGTCTTACCCTACCTCTCTCTCAGAAGGGGGGTAGTACTTCCGGTCAGAGCTCACACTCTTCTTTTGTGCTGTGCTTCTTTTTCTGATTCTGCAAGATTTCTAGCCTGTGTTTCCTAAGTTTTTGTAGGTATTTCAGATCATAAGGATCCCTTGTTATTATTTTTTACTTTTCAGCCGATATATTTTGATATTTTCCCCCCAATTCAACTTTGTTTCCACTCTGCTAATTTCAAAACCGGAAGTTGAATTTTTCATCATGGCTTTCAGGTAAACATTCAAAGTATCAGTAACACAACAAAGTTTGTTGCCTTACATTAACTGTACCATTTGTGAATACTCAGTTATTTCCTGACTGTCTTGCAATCATTTCATTTCTTTCTTTCTATTTCCCCATAATGTTATCATTTCGCTTTGTACTCTATCTCTTGCTATTTTTCTATTTTTCGTACTACCCCCTAAAGTGCAGCAGAACCTTCAGCGTGTTGAAGTTGGCTGCCTAAGGAGAAGAAGAAGAAGAGAACCTGCAGACTGGGAGGAGTGCAGCCCGCGGGGCAAATGGGGCAGTGCGCAGAGGGTTAATTTTTTTTAATAAAAAACAAACCAACTCACAGGATTTCCCGGAGACCCCCTCTCTCCATCAGAACCTGGCTCCCCTGAGGGACCCTGAAAATACCCCCAACAAATCAACTTCATCAATGTTGGAAAACAAAAACGTGCACAAATTGACAGGCATGTTTTTCATCATATTTATGACGCAGTTAGCATAAAAAGAAAGATGACAAATTATTTGTTGAAATAACTTTGCACATATAAAGATACTGCACTCTCCCTCTCTCTCTCTCTTCTCTTGGGCATAGATAAAGAACACACACACATACATATACACTAACTCACTCACAGACACAGACACGCAAAAAAGATTCAAAGTTTCTTTACTCCTTTAATCACACATATACACAGACGCACACTCACTCACTCAAACACACACACATACATATACACAGACGCACACTCACTCACTCAAACACACACACATACATATACACAGACGCACACTCACTCACTCAAAGACACACACACACAAACACACACTCGCTCAAACACACACACACATACATACACACACACGCACACTCACTCACTCAAAGACACACACACAAACACACACTCGCTCAAACACACACACACATACATACACACACACACACACTCTCACTCACTCAAAGACACACACACACACATACATACACACACACACACACACACTCGCTCACAATCAAAGACACACACACAAACACACACAACTCGCTCAACACACACACATACATACACACACACGCACACTCACTCACTCAAAGACACACACACAAACACACACTCGCTCAAACACACACACATACATACACACACACACACTCGCTCACTCAAACACACACACACAAACACACACTCGCTCAAACACACACACATACATACACACACACACACACACACTCACTCACTCAAAGACACACACACAAACACACACTCGCTCAAACACACACACACATACATACACACACACACATACTCGCTCAAACACACACACACACACACATACATACACACACACACACACTCACACACACACCCACACCCACACACACACACACAAAACACTCACTCACTCACACACACACATACATACGGGTGCAACTGCACAAAATGAAAAAAAACTGAAAGCCGGGGTCTAGGGGTAATGTTCCCCTGCAGCTGAAGAAAAAAATGATTGATGAAGGTATTTTAGTTTGTTTTTTTTCCACAATTTATACAAATGCTTATTTTAAAGTGTTTGAAAAATACAGTAGACACACAAAGATCTTGTTTGACAAATAAAAATAAAAGGAACTTCCTTTTCTGGTAACAATTCAAAAACAGGAAATCCTTGTATACCAGGAAAAGTTGTACCCATGCAAACACTCACTCACTCACTCTCTCTCTCACACACACAATACACACAGAGATATATACACACACACACACACACACACACACACACACACACACACACAAACACTCACTCACTCACTCTCTCTCTCATACATACACACACACACACACCCACACCACACACACACAACACACACACGCACACACACACACAATGACTTACAGTAGGCCCCATCACACCGACAGGCCCAGACTGACCAGGACTCCCAGGCAGACCCTGTAACGTCCAGTAACACATATCAGTAACACTGTAACACGTCATTTTCACTGTAACATCACCAGACACACGCACACAAACATGCATTCACTTAACCGACAAGAGGAAAGTCAGTTTTTTAGTGTGTTTTTAGTGTGCATGCATTGCTTTAATGGCAGAAACAGAAACGGTGACAAAAATGCTTCCACATGGCAGGGTGCTTGGGCAGTGAATGTCTTTGCGTTTGTTGGGAGTGTAGAGCGATGTCTTGGGATGAATATATTCGCCCATGGTGCTAGAAAAGTTGAAGAGTTAATCTCAAGCAAAGGTTAACATTCTAAGGAGTGATCTGAGAGTCCAGTGTGTAAATACACACAATGTCTACGTTTTCAGGAACCCTCATAATACACAATGTCTACATTTTCAGGAACCCTCATAATACACAATGTCTACATTTTCAGGAACCCTCATAATACACAATGTCTACATTTTCAGGAACCCTCATCTACACAATGTCTACGTTTTCAGGAACCTTCATACACATAATGTCTACATTTTCAGGAACTTTACGTTTTCAGGAACCCTCATACACATGTCTACATTTTCAGGAACCCTCATAATACACAATGTCTACATTTTCAGGAACCCTCATCTACACAATGTCTACGTTTTCAGGAACCCTCATAATACACAATGTCTACATTTTCAGGAACCCTCATAATACACAATGTCTACATTTTCAGGAACCCTCATAATATACAATGTCTACATTTTCAGGAACCCTCATAATACACAATGTCTACGTTTTCAGGACCCCGGAGACACACACACAGACCCACTCACCGGCTCCCCTCTGTCACCGGACATGCCCATCTGTCCGTCTTTGCCTGGAACGCCCTGCACATCGCAACCATCACCGATAAAACAACAACAAGAAGAGAAAATAATAAGCAAACAAGCGCGAAATCGCAATAGTTTGTGGCACGCGGTCTATTTTTACCACTCCAATCATGAGTTACCTCCCCTGGCTTTTCAATAATTTTAATCTGTAAACCAGAATGTTATCTCTGCACCATTTCGTAACTGTTTATATCTTTTGGAAAACATTTAAAACTATGTATCCTACTTATACTCATCAAAAGAAGCACCGCATACTCGTCGTGTCTGCATTACGTATGTTTATTATTTTGTACGCTTTTTTAAAATACATCATTTTAAAGAGCGGTCTCAATTTTTTGAAGTGTAGCCTCGATTTGAAGTGCGACAATTTTGTCAAAATATGCGACAATTTTGGACCGACACGACCTGACCGACCGACCGGACAAAGTGAGTTATAGGTTTGTGGCTTTATGAGCCACAAACAAAAAAGGAGAAAGTGTAACAATAACGACAACAACAACAACGTACCATAGTAGAGTGAAAAGGCACATTTGTGTAAACACTGCTTTACACAGTGGAACCTCCCTGATAAAAAAAATACTAAAATACTTTGTAGTGGTGCCATAGCCGATGAGGTTTAACCAAGGCGTGGTTACCGCTACAACCTATCTGTATTAATTGAAAAAATCGGGACTTTTACTGGTTTTGTACTGCCTCCGGGCATTGCCTCCAGTATATGTTCCCACCATATTTGTATTTACAAATGTTCCCATTATGTGTCTGATTCAGACCAAGAGGACGTAAAACACCATTTTCGTCGTCGGAACCTCCCTGATAAGACCTCCCATTATAAGAGGCTCCCTCTGACCACATAAGACCTACTTCTCTGAGACATTGCCCTTCTTTGTAAGTATTAAAATTACCTCCCTTTATAAGACCGTCTCCCTTATAAGACCTCATTGTGGATGATTTTTTGAAGGTCTTTATAAGGAGTGAGGTTCCACTGGAATAATCATGGAAGAAATAAGGACTGACAGGAAATAAACTGAAATAATAATTACAAAAATGGAAGAAATACAAAAAAAATGAAGAAATAAAACTGACGGGGAAGTAAAAACCAACTCAGTTCTGCACTTTGTTCCTATGAAGAAGAAAGAAGAAAGGAAGAAGAAGAAGAGGAGGAAAGAAGAAGGAGGAGGAAGAAGAAGAAAAGGAAGAAGAAGAGGAGGAAGAAGGAGAAGAGGAGGATGAAGAAGAGGAGGAAGAAGAAGAAAAGCACTAACAGCCAAAAAAAAGGAACACAAAAAAAAACAAAAAGTGAAAAGTAAAGAAGAGGAAGTAAACCACATTAACACATTTCTTCAACACAGAACAAAAAAGTGAAAGTAAAGAAGAGGAAGTAAACCACATTAACACATTTCTTCAAAACAAAACAAAAAGTGAAAGTAAAGAAGATGAAGTAAACCACATTAACACATTTCTTCAAAACAAAACAAAAAGTGAAAGTAAAGAAGAGGAAGTAAACCACATTAACACATTTCTTCAAAACAAAACAAAACAAAAAGTGAAAGTAAAGAAGATGAAGTAAACCACATTAACACATTTCTTCAAAACAAAACAAAACAAAAAGTGAAAGTAAAGAAGAGGAAGTAAACCACATTAACACATTTCTTCAAAACAAAACAAAAAGTGAAAGTAAAGAAAGATGAAGTAAACCACAATTAACACATTTCTTCAAAACAAAACAAAACAAAAAAGTGAAAGTAAAGAAGAGGAAGTAAACCACATTAACACATTTCTTCAACACAAAACAAAACAAAAAGTGAAAGTAAAGAAGATGAAGTAAACCACATTAACACATTTCTTCAAAACAAAACAAAACAAAAAGTGAAAGTAAAGAAGAGGAAGTAAACCACATTAACACATTTCTTCAAAACAAAACAACACAAAAAGTAAAAGAAAGGAAGTAAAGAAGTGGAAAAGTAAACATGAAGAGGAAACCACATTAACACATTTCTTCAAAACAAAACAGAACAAAAAGTGAAAGTAAAGAAGATCAAGTAAACCACATTAACACATTTCTTCAACACAAAACAAAACAAAAAGTGAAAGTAAAGAAGAGGGAAAGTAAACCACATTAACACATTTCTTCAAATTTCAAAACAAAACAAAAAGTGAAAGTAAAGAAGATGAAGTAAACCACATTAACACATTTCTTCAAAACAAAACAAAAAGTGAAAGTAAAGAAGAGGAAGTAAACCACATTAACACATTTCTTCAAAAAAAAAACAAAACAAAAAGTGAAAGTAAAGAAGAGGAAGTAAACCACATTAACACATTTCTTCAAAACAAAACAAAAAGTGAAAGTAAAGAAGAGGAAGTAAACCACATTAACACATTTCTTCAAAACAAAACAAAAAGTGAAAGTAAAGAAGATGAAGTAAACCACATTAACACATTTCTTCAAAACAAAACAAAACAAAAAGTGAAAGTAAAGAAGATGAAGTAAAAACCCACATTAACACATTTCTTTACAAACCACAAAACAAAAAACAAAAAGTGAAAGTAAAGAAGAGGAAGTAAACCACATTAAACACATTTTCTTCAAAACAAAACAAAACAACAAAGTGAAAGTAAAGAAGAGGAAGTAAACCACATTAACACATTTCTTCACAAACAAAACAAAACAAAAAGTGAAAGTAAAGAAGAATTAGAAGTAAACCACATTAACACATTTCTTCACAACAAAACAAAACAAAAAGTGAAAAGTAAAAAAGAAGAGGAAGTAAACCCACATTAAACACATTTCTTCAACACAAAACAAACAAAAAGTGAAAGTAAAGAAGAGGAAGTAAACCACATTAACACATTTTCATCCCTTCAACACAAAAACAACAAAGTGAACGTAAGAATATGAAAGTCAAAACAAAACACAAAAAGTGAAAGTAAAGAAGATGAAAGTAAATGGAAGTAAACCACATTAACAACATTTCTTCAAATCAAAACAAAACAAAAAGTGAAAGTAAAGAAGAGGAAGTAAACCACATTAACACATTTCTTCAAAACAAAACAAAAAGTGAAAGTAAAGAAGATGAAGTAAACCACATTAACACATTTCTTCAAAACAAAACAAAACAAAAAGTGAAAGTAAAGAAGAGGAAGTAAACCACATTAACACATTTCTTCAAAACAAAACAAAAAGTGAAAGTAAAGAAGAGGAAGTAAACCACATTAACACATTTCTTCAAATCAAAACAAAACAAAAAGTGAAAGTAAAGAAGAGGAAGTAAACCACATTAACACATTTCTTCAAATCAAAACAAAAAGTGAAAGTAAAGAAGAGGAAGTAAACCACATTAACACATTTCTTCAAAACAAAACAAAAAGTGAAAGTAAAGAAGATGAAGTAAACCACATTAACACATTTCTTCAAATCAAAACAAAACAGAAAAGAAGTTACACAGTCCAAATGTTCAAGGTTTTTATTTTGCAAAATTTCTTTCATTTACCAAAAAAACACCCACAGCTATCATAACACAACACAACAGAAATTAACAATTTTTTTAAAAAAAGCACTAAAATTAGTAAAAAGACCTCAAATTAAAATTTAAAAATAAAACACACACAAAACACACACACACACACACACACACACACACGAAAGATTCAAACTAAAGAGACCCTCAAATAAAAACAAAATGAAACAACTATTACAGGGATCATTCTTTCTACAGGACATCATAGGTCATTTGACCAGATTTTTTGTTCACAAGAAAATATAATAGGTTGTAATTTTCCCAAAAAACGATAAGTCACAGATTTATCGAGGTGCATACCCATGTAAGTCGAGGTCAGCAAACTAATGCCGCCTTTCCATCATAGTTAATGCAGATTTTTAATAAATTTCCTTTGCATTTCTCTTTCTTTCAAGAGTTAAGCAGTTAGCTAAGTCAGCAGATGACAGAATCCTTGAAGTTGTTGACAGTCTTTGACCGTAAAAAATATCAATCAGTCAACATGACCGTCTTGCCACCTGCTAAAACTATAGGTCAAAATTGAAGGTTTATGAGTCAATGACGATGACCGACCCACTAAGAATGACCCCTGAACTAAATAGGGAATTAGGGGCCATAGGTCAAAATAAGTGGGTAAGTATTCAAAGGGGCAAGGAAGCCTGTGGCCGGTGCCCCGGGCGGGGTTCCATTCCCCGGTGAGCGACTTAACGCTAGCCCCGGATTGGGTCCCCCCCCCCGAGCCCCTGGGGGATAACTGTGAAAAGGCCCCTAATGGTCCAAACTCTTTTAAAAAAAGGCTGTCAAAAACTACCAACCCCCAAACAAACTGTCAACACTGAAAAACACTTGAACAACCTTAATTTAAACAAGGGAAAACCGAAGAAATACCCCAACCACTCCAAGAACCAGTAAAACAAAGACACTTTTCCCATTTTTTATTTTAAAAAAACATAAGGAAAAAGAACAAAAACGAAAGAAAAAAAAACAGGGATGTTTATACTTCTAAAAATTTCCCTCGCTCAGTGCGGGACTCTTCCTCACCCGTTTTGCCCGTTGGTAAACACATAGCCTTCATAGGCTTTTCCCTTCGGAACGTTAAACCAGAACCAGAAACCCAAAAACAAACAGTCCAAAAATCCAAAGAGGGGAGGACAACCTCACGGAGGGTCCAGGAGCGCCCTGCACGCCCACAGGGCCGGGTGCAAACCTGGATGCCTTGCTCTCCGGAGAACCCTGAGGGGCCCGGAGGGTCCGGGGTCCCCTTTAGGGCCGAAGGGTCCGGGGATACCCCTGCTTGCCGCGCTCCCCTTGTTGACACCTAGCAGGGGAAAAAACAATGGGGGGAACCGGGACAGTGGAACCTCCCCTATAAGACTCACTCCCCTATAAGCCCTACTTCTCTGAGACATTGCCCCCTTTGTTTGTAAGTATCAAAATTACCCTCCCTGTTAATGTAAGACGCGCTCTCCCTTATAAGACCTCATTTGGGGGGGGGGGGGTAAATTTTTTGAAGGTATTAACAGGGAGAATTCCACATCCTGTATAATAATACAGTGGGGAACCCTCCCCTATAAGACTTTCCATTATAAAGACTCCCTCCATTACATAAGACCATACTTTCTCCTGAGGACATTTGTCCTTCTTTGTAAGTATTAAACTTACATCCCTTATAAATACCCCTCCCTTATAAGACTTTTAAAAAAATCATCCAAAATGCGCTACCTCACTCTAGCAATACCACTAACTCCTCCTGACATTCTATATAGCGCTTTCCCCCCCCCCGGCTCCTGTCCCACTTGTGGGCCGTGCAGTGGCGTTGCTTGGAAGCCGCTCGTTATAAGAGGGACCAACTTCCCAGCCACACCCCGTTCAAATTATTCACATGAACATCATCCTCAAAAAAGCCCATCTAGCCCTGTATGAATAAATAAGAGGCAAAGGGGAGCAAACCCAACATCATCCTAAAGAAAGCTCCACCCAGCCCTGTATGAATAAGAGGCAAAGGGGAGCAAACCCAACACAATCCTAAAGAAAGCTCCACCCAGCCCTGTATATAATAATGAGGCAAAGGGCAGCAAACCCAACATCATCCCTCTTAGTTAAGCTCCCCCCCTCCCTGTATGAATAAATAAGACTTTTAGGGCAGCAAACCCAACATCCATCCAAAATGAAAGCTCCACCCCAGCCCTACTAAGCAATACTAAGAGGCAATAGGGCAGCAAACCCAACAATCATCCCAAACAAAGCTCCACCCAGCCCTGTATGAATAAATAACAGACAAAGGGGAGTAAACCCAACATCTTCCCAAAGAAAGCATCCACCCAGCCCTGTATGAATAAATAAGAGGCCGTTTGGAGCAAACCCAACATCATCCTAAAGAAATCTCCACCCAGCCCTGTATGAATAATAAGATCCAAGGGGAGCAAACCCAACATTATCCTAAAGAAAGCTCACACCCAGCCCTGTATTTCATACGATAAGAGGCAAAGGGCAGCAAACCCAACATCAAACCAAAGAAAGCTCCACCCTTAGCCCCTGTATGAATAAATAAGAGGCAAAGGGGAGCAAACCCAAGGGTCATCCCAAAGAAAGCTCCACCCAGCCCTGTATGAATCCCATAAGAGGCAAAGGGGAGCAAACCCAACATCATCCTAAAGAAAGCTCCACCCAGCCCCTGTCAATGGAAATAAAGAGGCAAAGGGCATGCAAGACCTCACATTCAGTCCCCAAAAGGAAAGGTGCGTCCACCCCATGGGCCCTGTAAATGAATAAGAGGCAAAGCACGTGCCAAAGGGAACATAAGCCTAAAGAAAGCTCCACCCAGCCCTGTACCCAATAAGAGGCAAAGGGCAGCAAACCCAGCATCATCCTGTAAGAAAGCTGAATTAAGCCCTGTATAAATAAGAGGCAAAGGGCAGCAAACCCAACATCAATCCCAAAGAAAAAGCCTCCAAACCCACCCAGCCCCCCCTGGTAGTGCAATAAAATAAGAGGCAAAGAGGGGAGGCAAACCCCAACATCAATCCTAAAGAAAAGCTCCCCACCCAGGCCCTGTTATGAATTAAATACGAAAGGCAAAGGGGAAAAGCAAAACCACAACCAAATCATCCCCCCTAAAGAAAAGCTCCCACCCAGCCACCCTGGTAAATGGAAACATAAATAAGAGGCAAAGGGCAGCAAACCCAACATCATCCCAAAGAAAGCTCCACCCAGCCCTGTATGAATAAATAAGATAAGGCAAAAGGGCAGCCAAACCCAAACATCCATCCTAACAGAAAAGCTCCACCACAGCCCCTGTATGAATAAATTAAGAAGACCAGAAGGGCAGCAAACCCCCAACATCATCCACACAAAGAAAAGCTCCCAAACAGCCCTGTGGTAAATAAATAAGAAGGCATCAAAGGGCAGCAAAACCAACCAATCATCCCCTAAAGAACAGCTTCTCCACCCAGCCCTGTATGGATTGAATAAAGAAGACAAAGGGCCAAAAGCAAACCCAACATCCCCCATCCCAAAGAAAAAGCTTTTTGTGTCCCACCCAGGCCCTGTATGAATAAATAAGAGGCAAAGTCTGGCAGCAGAACCCAAAAACATCAATCCAAAAGCAAAGCTGTCCCACCCAGCCCTGTATGAATAAGAGGCAAAGGGCAGCAAACCCAACATCATCCCAAAGAAAGCTCCACCCAGCCCTGTATGAATAAATAAGAGGCAAAGGGCAGCAAACCCATCATCATCCTAAAGAAAAGCTTCCACCCAGCCCTTGTATGAATTTAAGAGGCAAAGGGGGGCAAACCCAAAATCATCCTAAAGAACAGCTCCACCCAGCCCTGTATGAATAAGAGGCAAAGGGGAGCAAACCCAACATCATGGGGGAATAGAAAGCTCAACCCAGGGCCTGTATGAATAAACCCCAAGAGGCAAAGGGCAGCCAACAAGAGAAGCATCATCCTAAAGAAGGCTCCACCCTTGCCCTGTATGAATAAATAAGAGATGCAAATTTGCCAGCAAACCCAACCATCATCCTAAAGAAAAATCCCTGCCACCCAGCTCCCTGTGTAATGAATAAGATAAGAAGACAAAGGTGCAAAGCAAAACCCAACATTCAATCCTAAAGAAAAGCCCTCCACCCAGCCCCCTGTATGAAATAAATAAGAAGGCAAAGGGAGCCAGCAAACCCAACATCATCCCCCTAAAGAAAAAACAGCTTTACCACCCAAGCCCTGTATGAATAAATAAGAAGACCAAAGGGCCCGCAAAAACCCCCAAACATCATCCTAGAAGAAAGCTTCCACCCAAAGCCCTGTATGAATAAGAGGCAAAGGGGAGCAAACCCAACATCATCCTAAAGAAAGCTCCACCCAGCCCTGTCATGAATAAGAGGCAAAGGGGAGCAAACCCAACATCATCCTAAAGAAAGCTCCACCCAGCCCTGTATAAATAAGGGAGGCAAGAGGGCAAAGCAAACCCAAACATCATGTTACCTAAAGAAAGCCTTCCACCCAGCCCCTGGTCAAATGATATAAATAGAGAGGCAAAGGGGAGGTCAAACCCCCAAACCCATAATCCTATAAGACAAGCCCTCCCACCCAGGCCCCTGTATGAATAGATAAGAGGCAAAGGGCCAGTCCAAATAACCCCAACATTCCATCCCCAAAGAAAAGCTTCCACCGCAGCCCTGTATGAATAAATAACAAGACAAAGGGGAGTAAACCCAACATCATCCCAAAGAAAGCTCCACCCAGCCCTGTATGAATAAGAGGCAAAGGGGAGCTTTCCCAACATCATCCTAAAGAAAGCTCCACCCAGCCCTGTATGAATAAGAGGCAAAGAGGGAGCAAACCCAACATAATCCTAAAGAAAGCTCCACCCAGCCCTGTATGAATAAGAAAGCAAAGGGGAGCAAACCCAGCATAATCCTAAAGAAAGCTCCACCCAGCCCTGTATGAATAAATAAGGAGGCAAAGGGGAGCCAAACCCGAACATCATCCTAAAGAAAAGCTCCCAACCCAGCCCTGGTTTATGAATAAGAGGCAAAGGGGGAGCAAACCCAACATAATCCTAAAGAAAGCTCCACCCAGCCCTGTATGAATAAATAAGAGGCAAAGGGGACCAACCCCAACATCATCCTAAAGAAAGCTCCACCCAGCCAAAGGGCATGAATAAACCCAACATCAACAATGCTAGCCTAAAAGAAAGCTCCACCCAGCCCTGTAATTGATAAATAATTCAGGCAAAGTGGGGAGTCACACCCAACATCATCCTACAACTAAAAGCTCCACCCTAGCCCTGTATGCTATAAATAAAGCAAAGGGGAGTAAACTCAACATTCAGCCTCTCACAAACAGGCTGTGTCAGATTTGAACCTCTATTATAACCCTCTCCCACATCCATGTACATAGCAAACAGTGGTGGATAGAACAATCAACATTTATTTAAGAAATGGCGTACCTTGTAATCTTGATACTTATCACACAAACAACACGCAGACACGGACTAACTGGCTTGCCTCGAAAAGAATTTTGGCTGTGATCAAAGATTCATTAAAAAAATTAGTTTAAAGACGTTATCACCCTGATTCCTGTTCGCCCGGTTCACAAGAGATCCCGGTAAGGCCCTGGAAAAAGAACAAGAACCCACCCAACATTTACCCTTTCCCGACAAAGTCGCCTTTTCACACACAGTGATTCCACCCCTATGTCACTAAAAGGCTCAAATTGGGTCTATTATCCAAAGACCCTGTTTGTCCTTAGTTTTTGGAAGTAGATAGACCTTATTTTATGTCTGTCCCAGACACAGATCCCACAATATTGCAGATTTGATTTGTTCTCTACCCCAGGTCAAGTTGCTGGAATTTTTGTCTGAAATATGCCTAGGCGGTGGAAAAGGTTAAATTATAAATGTTCTATTTGATGCATTCCTATATTCAATTAAAACATAATAGGTATCGGCGTACAAGAGCTATGATTATACTTCTTCTTCTTCTTCTTCTTTTGGTCGGTGATCGCTCAACAGTCCTCTGTCACATCGAGCGTCAGATAGCGTCAGCTTTCGTTATGCGCCTGACTAAAAAAAATAGGTTAAGGCCGCCAAGCATTGTCCGTCAGAGCTCGGCTGAGAAAATCTTTGTGAGAGTTTCTAGAACAAAGCATGAGAATGGGACCAGTCGCTGAAAGATAGTCATGACGTACGCAAAGTGAAAATGTCAGAATCAAAGAGAGTGACAGATAACTTCTTGACTGCCGGAGAAAATTAAGAAAAAATCATTGGCACAATCATGACACGACAAGACAACTATAAGCCCAATCCTGAGAAAATAGGCTGGGATATTACTCTCTTGATTATGTTACTCAATAGCCACCATTATCATTGTTATTCCTCTTCATCTGATTACATCATCAGTTGATGTCATCAGGTCATTACGTAATACGTTGGTGGCAGTCAAGGTTAAAGGAATTAGAAGCGCATCAATTCCAGTTAGGGAACTATTTGTACAAAAGCCCCCGCGGTATCCCACGATTGGGATTGGTTATACAACCTCTCACTACATTTGGCGCAACTTCAGCTAGTCAGTTCAAAACAGTGGCCACGGGGCAGTGTGGATGCTCGTGCTCATATGGTAGCTGGATACCCCGCCCGGCACCCTCCTTGAGTCATCTTCTCCCCGTGGGATACTGGGAAGGGGGGGGGGGGGGTCCTTTCTTATAAATATTCCCCCACGCTTCCGGAAATTCTGTGCTTGTACCTTCCCTAAATCTTGGCCCTCTCTTTGACTCTGCCTTTTCTCTTCACTTACTGTCATCTACTATCTTTCTGACTTATTGGCCCATTCTCCCTGCCCTTTTTCAATAAAATGCTTCCAAATAATTTTCTCCTCTAGCTTCCTTCGCAATAGGAATGTTCGGCTGAATGTCAGCGGGGAGACCCGTAAAAAAAATGAAAACCGACACATATGTACCATCACCCACTATGGCCATATGGCCTGGGAACGAAGAAGAAGAGAGGATAACCAGTGACAAAAGCCCTGGGTTATTTCTAGAGAGCTCTGTATTATCTGGCCGCACACACACATGAACAGAAACATTGCGGCCGCAGCACCCTAACAGACGCAGCTTACCCGCTTTCCCCTGCCTCCTCTCTGCCCCTGCGTCCCAGATTGTCCTCTGCCGCCCTCTGAGAAATTTAACATATATAAATTATTGATGACTCTGATGAGACCATACACCTAGGTCCCTGTGCCTGTACTTAGCACACTGCAGGTCTGAGTGAAAAAAAAGCTGTATCTAGATTAGCTTATCCTCGTTACCCTGAATAAATAACATTTCGTTCGCTTAAAAAACCCAGTGCAACGAAAAAGTTGTCATGTTGGTCAAAACATTGTTATGCCCCCCCCCCCCCCCTTCCTCATCAAGTCACACAAAGTCGGATGCAAAAAAAAGGGTGCGCACTTCTGGCTGCGGACGCTCTCTCCAGTGTGAGCATCCCCGAATTTCACAGAGACTCCTGATCTTGTGTCTATAAGTACCAAATAGCAATAACACTATCGTCGTGACTAAGGTGCATTAGGCCTTGTGCACATTAGATCCCCAATTCCTCAATTTCCGTACGGAAACCCATACACTTATTTAAGAATAAGACGTGATGGGTTATGGATGGGTTTTAGTGAACAAATCATCAGAATAGCGGCCAACGATTGCCATACTCAGTACAGTCTATCCTGTGAGTCGCAACATCGAAAGTGGTCACTGAGTCGCCGATACACGACAATACTCACGTTAAAAATGCTTCAAAATCCCTATTATTGATCCGAGATAAGACTCATCCAACAATGGGCCGATAGAACCCTTCATTGGATGTAAACACATCGTTGTAGAGCTTACAATGGCATGATTCTACCAGTTTTCGCGAATGAAAGTCCAAACACAACACATGAACGCACCACTAACACTGGAGTTCAATTATTTGAGAAGGGAGCCAACTCTCCGTGTATTGACAGCAGTACATTGGGCTAGTCGGTAAAGTGTTTACAGAACGTGCACAGAGCTTCAAACTCGACTTTCTTTTGCGAGGTGTGTATCGCCTTAGAACGTGGGCACCTTTACTTTATTTTTTCGATTTTCTTGAACAATTTCCAACCATATCGCCTATGCACAGCATTGCTAATGCTCCTGAAAATACGGTCATATTTAAGGACAAAACAGATATATGTCCATGGCATGCACCACACACACTGTATCTGACTGGACTGGAACCAATTTATTGTGCACATTAACTGGAAGTTTGTATCCTGACATATGACCAAAAATGCAGCCACATCAATACAATTCAATACAAATAAAGACTGAATTTTTAGCTTAAAAACAAAACTTAGACAAAAGTACAACACCCCACGACAATAAAAAACAATCACCCGCTCTCTGTCTCTCTCACACACAACACACACACACAACTATCTCTCTCTCTCTCTACAGTAACACACACCTCACACACACCATGGCATATAAACAATCAAACTATTGTGACGACACTATATTTGTTTTTCTGATCATTCATCAATGATTTTTCACGTTCTATTGCAACAGTAAGACTGGACAGCTCCCTAGAATACAACGTTTGAAATGAACAACTTCAACAAGTTCTCGACGCTTCAGCTATCCCGGTGCCCCCTGCAACCCAGGAAGCTGGCGCTCCATGCGACCCTGCTCAGAAAAGGACAAACATATGAAAGTTCGGGGCAAATGTTAAGAAGCCGCTCACTCCTCGCTCCTCCTTCATTTCAGACGTTTTAGGTTATAAATATGGTTTTGGGTTCGGGGATAGGGATAGGCTTAACTTAGGGTCAGTTCAGTGTCAATCTCATAACATAACCATCCATTTTTATTTTTGTTTGTGATTATATGTTTCCGTTAGGGGTTAGGGTTGAGATAGGGTCTGGTTAGGGTTTAGTGATAGGTTTTGGGTCAGTTTAGTGATAAATACACCAAAAAGTTGATGACTAAAATACCCTAACCCTATCCCTAACCTATACCATTAACGTAAAACCGTCTGACAAATAATGGAGGGAGCTTTCTTAAACATTTGCCAAAAGTTTCATATTATTTAAAACAAAAAAACTCCCCTGATTGGGATACCGAGGGGTCTTTTGGCATAAAATAGTCTCCCCCACCTTACTGAAGTTCTAATAATATCGGAGACGTTAAATAAATAATCCGTCTTGAAGTTCTGTTCTTGTAACTTCCTCTGATCTGTCACTCTCTTGACTCTGCCTTTTGTTACCTTTACTTACTGTCATCTACTATCTTTCTGTCAACTGTTCGCTTCTCCTTCCTTCTTTCAAAAGAAACATTTCAAAGATTTCCTCCAGCCGAAGGCGGACTTGCTAGGCCGAACTATTTCTTATTCGTGTGCATAACGCAGCATGAAGCATCTGCGCTTCATAATTGACAGGAACTGTCCTGAGCGATCGAAGAAGAAAAGAACAAAAACTGGACTTTACTTACACCACCTCACATCAAGTTTCTCTTTTGTATCCTTTTTCATACACATCTCTCCGTTAAATTCTATGCTAATTGTTTGCTCGACTCTTCAAAATAAATTGGGGTAGTGGGGTCTTTTTTTTTGCATGCTCCTCCTTTCGCCGTGGCTTAAGGGCGGTGTCCAGACCACTTGAAATAGGCTAAACACCACTGCTACAGCAAAAAGGTGTCATGCTCTGCATAGTTATTGTGGGGAATTGTCTTTAGCCATGACAAGCTCCTAGCATAGCTCAGCAGTTTCCAAATCCACCGAAGGGACGATTGTGGCTGCCCACTGCGGTGGTCGGGTAGGAGGGAAGAAATAATAATCACGCAATGTTCTCATCTGTGGCTAGATGCACTTGTAGCCACAAGCGTCAGTTGCTTCTGCTGTTGGGGCTGATCCCTGGAGTCTTTTTAGCCAGGGTACGACAAAACATGCAGGCTCTTCCTCCAGACATTTTAAATTCTATGCATTCTTGTCGCCAGCTCTCTGTCTCTCTCTCATCTCTCTATCCCTTTCTCCGTCTCATCTGTCTCCCCCCCTCTCTCTCTCTTTCTCTTGGTCTCTTCTGCACCGTCTCTCTCTCTATTTCTTGTCTGTCTCTTTCTCCGTCCCTCTCTGTATCTCTCTCTCTATCATCTGTCCCTCTCTCTCTCTCTTTCTACTCGGTCCTCTACTCTCTCTGTCCTCTTTCTCTCTCTCTTCTCTCTCTTGTCTCTCTGTGTCCCCTTCTCTCTCTCTCTTTCTCTGTCTCTCTCTCTGTCCCTCTCGTCTGTCCTCTCTCTCTCTCTCTGTCTATCTCTCGCTGTCCTCTTTCTCGATCTCTGTCTGTCTCTAATACTCTCATCTTTTTTTGTCTCTCTGTGTCTCTGTTTTCTGGTGCTCTCTCTCTCTCTGTCTGCTCTCTCTCTTCTCTCTGTCTCTCTCTCTCTCTCTGTCCTCTCTCTTTCGTCTCTCTCTCCCTCCCTTTTCACCTAAAGGTCCCTGAATACCGGTTCCCCAGGAGGCCGTGATCTCCCTAAAACACCACACATACATGTATCTCTTTCTGTGTTGTTCGCTTAATATTAATGATCAATTGGGAGCAAGAGAACGACAATAATACCGAACAATCAAAACCATTTCAAGAGCAGAATCAGTTAGTCAAGATGGAGGGGGAGGAGGTGGGGGGGTCAAAGAATTGGTTGAGGGGGGTCCGGGTGAGAAAGCCCCCCCCCCCCCCCCCCCACACACACATATTTATGATTTTACCGGTGGAAGGACAGTTTCTCATGTGTGTTGTACATGCCATGGACCACTACAAGACAACTTATGACGTTATGACGTATGAAGCAGGGGACACGCTACTGAGAATTTTGGAATTTCTCCAATCTTTGTTTTTTCCTTTTTTAGTTTGGTTAAAGGGGTGGAGATAGTCCTGTAACCCCCTTTAAAAAAACACTGTCCTGTGGGATGTAAAATATTATTAAACAACTATCCTCACCAGACCCCTGACTAACAACAAAGTCCCAAATGATGAAAGGAAAAATCGGTATGTGAATTTGGGGATACAATAAAGGAAATGAGTACCGCGAGAAAGACAAAACCATCATCATCCTGGCAGGCAGAGTTGAGGTGATGGGCTAAAACCCTACACCACCCCCCCCCCGCCCCCTCACGATTGAAATTGTTTTTTTCACCTACTACCATAATAATTAATAATACTAATATGATTATAATTTTAACTACAGTGGAACCTCCCTTATAGACTTTCAAAAATCATCCAAAATGAGGTCTTACTAATGTAGGGGTCTATAATGGAGTAGTCTTAATACTACAAAGAAGGGGGGCAATGTCTCTGAGAAGCTGGTCTTATGTGGAGGGCGTCTTATAACGGAGTGCTTAAAGGGAGTAGTATTATTACTTACAAGAAGGGCATGCCTCTTAGAACTGGTCCTGATGTGGTGAGGTGAGTCTTATAACGGAGTCTTATAAGGGAGGTATTATTAAAGAACTGCTAACAGAGAATGGCAATGCCTCGAGAAAAAAGTAGGTCTTATGGGAAGGGAGTCTTATAACGGGAGGTCTTATATAGTGAAGGTTTCCATGTGATAATTAGCAATCGCTGACCTTCGACCCCCCTGGACGCCCTCTCTCCCGCATGTGTCCTCCGGTCCCCCGGATCCTTTGTCCCCCTAGGGCCATGTCCGCCTGAACATGCCGCGTACCCCGGCAGTCCTGTCGGCACAACACGTCCCCATTACACACGTCGGGTTTATTCACACAGCAATCTTCTTCTCTTCTTCTTCTTTCCCCGCCATTTATATCTTACTCGATGTCTTCCAGAAACAGAACTTAAAGACAGCACTGATCGATCCACGGCCACGCTTAATCTATGTTTGGTTTTCTGTTAGCTGTGACGCGCACATACAAATGCCCCCTAACTTTAAGTTGGAGGCTGTCTTAAAATGATGTTTCGTTTCATTTGGGGCATTTGTAGGCAAGTGCGTAAACATGGTCAGAAAACCAAGATTTCTTACACCAGCTATAAGAGAGAACAAAACACCGGGTTTCCCTTTCACAGGTACCCCTTTGTTTTTCTGTACTCACCATTTTTACGTTGATCTCCAAACGGTACTGCATTCCTTCTTCTTCGGGGGGTCGCTCAATAACAGTTTTCCTGGCATTATGATGCAGATGCATCATGCTGCCGATTTATGCCCTACCTAATCAATAGTTCGGGCCCACAATCTGACTTCGGCTGGAGGAAATCTTTTTGAAAGCGTTACTCTTGAAAAAAGGCAGAGAATGGGACCTGAAAGGCAGAAAGATAGTAGAATGATAGTAAGCAGAGGGAAAAAGCAAGTTGAAGACGAGTGTACAAGATAGAGGAAGTTACAGAACTTGTGTAGATGCTCCCTGTACCACCCTGCACAATTCTTTTACAGGGTCTTTGTTGTGGAATTTTAGTCTTCTAGACCCCAATGGGGGTCCCTGGGGGAGCCCTGCCCTTCCCTGCCTGCCCGTGTCTATTAACCACTAGTTTGCATTGCGTGAGTGACATCCTGTAATGTTATGATATGTACTGGTTTGTATGTATGTGTGGTGTGCTACATGATTAATCTTATGTTATGGTCAGTCAGTATTCCTGCTTATGTGCGTAGTATAATGTAGGTGTTTATTTGTTGCTTGTCGGTTAAAGCCCCACGAGCAGCAAGCCCGTATGTGCACTATAGAAGTTGTTACTTTAATTATTCTTATTTATTATTACTAGTGGGGCTGTGTGGGTTCACTGATCGACGTGGTAACGTGTTTGATGTCATATTCTGGATATGCTCAATTTTGTTTCAAACAATCGACTAAAGAGATAGCTCGGACCATTTTTTTTCCCTTAGTTTTCAGCTTTAGACTTTAAAACCACAAAAGTTATTATTTTCTCACATTTTCTCTGGCAGTGAAAGGGTTAAGAGAAACAAGGGGACAGTCGTGGAAACGTAATGGGAAAAAGCCCCCACGCTCGTGAAGTGAAATGCGTCCAAGCATAGGATACGTTTCAAGATTTTCGTTGGAATTTATCATTAGAGGATGTACTAATATGTATATATGTAAAATCATAGTTATTTGTTGGTTACAATTACAGTTATTAAGCATCATTCATTCTTACAATTATGTCTATGATTATGCAGATCTTGCAAATATGCTGTCAATGTCAGAATCTCATTTTACTGGACAGAACACTTATTCTTTACAAGTAATATTTATCTTGTGAATGTTGTGATGCTAGCTACGGGTTGCTCTGCAACATGAATTACAATTGTACCATATAAATAATATTATATTTATATTGAGCACTTTAATAAAGCTGCCCATTCTCACTCAAAATAATGGTGTTATTCTTTGACTTGAGACAAAAAAGGTTTTTGTGTGGAAGCAAGACATCACAAGCATTTTTCTCGGATACAATATTTTCGGGTTCAGGAGATGTTGTGTCTTGGTGAAATCAAGGGATCAAAGCCCTTCATGGTGATCAGCTTGTCCACTATATGTAATTTTGGCGTAATTGATATTTTTTATTATTTTTATTAGGATCAAAGAGATTCCTTCTTGATACACAGAAAACGAATTCACTAAATCTTGTCTACGTTTTATTTTATAATTATTTCGAAGTTTGCATTTCGAGATACATCATTTGCAGAAATGGTTACGGATATAATAGAAGCCGTATATTTGCTTCTACTTTTCATTGACTTGAATTTTTTTTTTAAACAATAAATAAACAAGAATAGATTCAAAATTGTTCTTCTGTTGTGGGGATACTGGATAGATATACATTAAAAACTAGTGCATAAATATGCCCTACATCGAAAATTGATATTTTGGGGATTGTTGACTTTTTTTGGCTATTGCTCAAACATTCTGATGCGACTTCCCATGCACCACCACTTATTTTCTGCCCTTCACTTTCTCTGATGCAAGATTCTCTGAAAATTGCCAAGGCTGGTAACAAGCAGAATACCTGTAACAAACCCATACCCTGTCTCCTTTTGGACCGCTCAAGGCCTCTTGATCCCGCGTCTCCCTGTCGACTAAGACCAATGCAAAGAATAAGTAAACATGTAAACTGTGAACGACAAAGTAAAAAATTACTGTAGGAATTCATGAAAGACATATGCATCTTTGGTGTGGGTGTGTGTGTGTGTGTGTGTTTGTTAGAGAGAGAGATAGAGAGAGAATACGATAGATGAAGAGTGGAGATGGTGCAGAGAGAGTGAGAGAGCGAGAGAGAGAGAGAGATGATAATTCAATAAAGAAATAGTTGACAATTCAATATAAGAACTAAAATGTTTTGTGGTGTGTGTGTGTTTGTGAGAGAGAATATTTTTGTAGTTCACAATTCTATAAATACATAGAATAAAATTTCTGTGTGTGTGAAATAATTCTGTAGTTTACAATTCAATAAGAAAAAAATGGTGTGTGGTTGTGTGTGTGTTTGTGTGTGCGTGTGCTGTTGCGTGTGCGTGCAGTTGTGTTGGCGTTCGTGCGAGTGTCTGTGTGTGGCGGCGAGTGTCTGTGTTTGTGTGGTTTGTTTGAGTTGGTGTGTTGTGTGTTCATGTTGTTGTGCGTATGTTGTCCTGTGCGTGCATGATTCCCATACACCTACATGATGCACCTAGTGTCTGTGTGGAAGGCTATTTCTTGCGCCACGAGTGTGTGGCATGAAAATTGAATGCACATCGCATGCATTGTTCCTGTCCAATAATTCCCGCCTTGCACAGAAATGTGCATAAAAAGGAATGCGCTTGCAGGATAGGCAAGTATAGTGCCTTGCGCATGTACACAGGCGTTAATTTGAATATCATTTATTTATTTATTATACTTTTCTCTTTCTTTCTCTCTCACACATCACCTCCCCCCGCTCCCACATACTTGTGTGTGTTCTCCTCTCTCTCTCTCTCTCTCTACTTTCTCGATTATGTGTAAGTAATGCTGATTTGCCATGATTATCATCTATCTTTGAAACGAATATCATACCTTTCCACCCCATTTTTACCGTGTAAAAGACCTAATACACTAAACATTCAGACTACAGACTTCTCTCTCTCTCTTCTCTCTCTCTGTCTCTCTCTCTGTCTCATGTCTCTCTCGTCTTGGATCTCTCTCTCTATCTCTCATCTGTGTTTCTCTCTCTCTCTCTCGCTCTGTGTCCTCTCTCTCTCTCTCTCTCTTGTTGTCTCTCTCTCTCTCTCTTTCTTCGCTCACACACACACACATTACATACTCCTTCACATTCACACCTCGTGGCCGACCCGGGGGACCCAATGACCCCCTGCATTCCCATCTGACCCTGTAACCAACAACAACGAAAAAAGGGGTTTAAAAAGATTCTTAAAAAGATTCTTAGTCTCCAGTTTTCCCCTTTTCCCCAGCAACAAACCAACCCCGTTCTTTGACATCATTCTACTTCACATGATACATTTATCCATACATATTTTCTCGTATAATTCAGTTCGCTTAACCTCTTGACTGCCACCAATGTATTACGTACTGACCTGATGATATCACTGATGACGTCATCAGATGAAGAGGAATAACCCTGATATGCTGGCTTGTGCTCTAGCACAGTCCTACAGAGAGTTATATCCCCAGACCATTTTGCCAGATTTGGTTCTATCAGTTGACTTTTTTCACGGCATGATTTGCCCAAGAGATTTTTTTTTTAATTTTCTCTGGCAGTCAAGGGGTTAAGAGATTATTCGCCCGTTTCCCCTTTTCACTAGCAACAAACCAACCCCGTTCTTTGACATCATTCTACTTCATATAACAGCGCCTCCCTAAACGCATCCTCTGTGGATAACTCCAGTTCGGTGCACGTAACCACGGAGGGCAAAGGAAATGGTTCAAGGTAAGGACACCCTCAAAGTGTCCCTGAAGGACTTTGACATCAACATTTCCTCCTGGGGAAACTTTGGCCCAAAACCGATCAGCATGGCGTGGTGGTGTCCAGTCAATCCCAAGGGAGCTATGTCCACAGATTCGAATAGGCTACACCGCGATCGATGCACATCGACAGAGAGCGCGGACAAAAGAATATTCGGCACGCAGCATAGCAAGCAATGTCATCAAACCACGCACTCAAACAGATACCCCTAACAAACTCTCTTATCCTGTCCACATCACTGTCACACAAGACCTTACCAGGGCCGCACAGGCATACGGAAATCATCCAGTCATCTTACGTAAACCCAACAACCCAACATACCGAGACACCACCTTCGACATTGGAACTGTTGACGGATGTCTTCATCCCTCGGGACGGACGAACTGTCACTTCATATAATACATTTATCAATAAACTTTTTCTCGTATAATTCAGTTCATTTAATATTTGCTGTTTCTTGCTATATCATAACAAACTTTGCTATATCATAATAAACTATGATTCCAATTTCATGAGAGCTCTGAAGCGGAAAAGCCTTATCTTTACGGCATATTTCTAAAATAGACATGTACGCAGAAACTTCCTGATTTCTTTTTTGTGTGTTTAGCATGCAACAAAATAACAATGAATCTACGAAATGAATTACATTAAAAGTCTTATGAATCTTAACCAATCAGTGAATATACAACAAACAAACAAACAAGCACACAACGAGTGTGAAGTGACGTTATTTTTATTCACAAGAGACACAACAAAACAACTGGATTTTTCGGCGAATGTGCCTTTATCAACATAAACAGCACACACAGAAAACAGCAAAGACAGGCAAAAAGGACAACAACCCCCTCTACAATCCTCTACAATCCAATCAGTGAACACATTGGGTTGATTTGAAAATGGCAAGGGGGCGTTATAAAAAAACAAGAAGAGGCAAAATCACGAAAAAAAAAGTGTGGTGCCAAAAAAGTACCTTAATTCGTGGACTATAACCCGCAACTTTTTTTTTTTAACACCCCCCCCCCCCCTGCGGCTAGTACAATGCCGCAGGCCTAAACGTTACCGAAAGTGAAAGTAAACTCAACTCAGTGGCATCCTTGATTCAGACCTTTGATCTGTGGCCTTGTTCACAGTTGATGACAACAAAACAATCACCTTGATTCCGGTATATTTTTCATAAAATGACGATCTGTTTCGTGGTCCGACACTTTTGTTTTGGCAGTCAACACACCCCGTGTGACTCAACCAGAAGCGGACATCGTGCATCGCCCCGCTTCCGCGGCTTATGCTTCGATGCGGCTTATGCGCTACTTTTTTCAGATTAAAAAAAGAGTAGGTGGTGCGGCTTATATTACGAAGCGGCTTGTGGTCCGTGAATTACGGTAAACGGCGTCTATAAATATGATAGTTTTCGCTACAATTGAAAGACGTTTACCTGTTCTCCCTTGACTCCGTTGTCACCGGGGGGTCCTGGCATACCCTGTCACCCAAAACAAACAACCAAGTCACTGCATTAATCATAATAATAATTTAATTTATATAGCGCAATAAAAATCATGCTAAAAGCAAGCTCTCAGCGCTTTACAAACTTTGATGAAACCATATAACAAAATAAAATAGAAATTAACAAATTGACACACCATGTTCCATAACAATGATATAGAATAAAAGTAACATTACTTAATGACACATGAGAGAGAGAGAGAGGAGAGACGAGAGAGTGGCGAGAGAAAGAGAGAGAGAGGAGGCGAGGAGGTGTGAGGGGGGAGGCCAGGCTAGAGGGAGTGTGTGTGTCAGGGGTAGACAGACAAAAAAGACAGACAAATGGGCAGGGCAAACTTGACACGAGTAAGACGGAAGGCAGAGAGGCAGAGAGAGAGAGAGGGGGGAGAGAGAAAAAAACAGAGAGAGAGACAGAGAGAGAGGGGGGGGGAGGGAGGGAGAGAGAGAGGACAGGCAGACAGAGCGTACAGAAACAAAGAGAACATGATCAATAAGAAATCATAAGATAAAAGCACTAAAAAACATTAAGCAATATAAATTCACATTTATAAGATAAAAGTTCTAAGACATTAAGCAATACAAATTCAAGTCCCCCCCCCTCCCCCCGAGAGAGAGGTTGACAAGGAGGAAGAACACAGACAGAGAGAGGAGGGTGGGGGGGGGGGGGATATGTCAGACAAATGGCTAGTACTGAAATTCAGTATCAATGCTGAAAGCCTCCCACCCCTGTAATAGAGTTTCAAACAAAATAATGACAACAAAGATTTGAACCGTGCACTCACGGCAGCTCCCAAAGCTCCAGGCAGGCCCGGCAGGCCAGGCTTACCCGTGGACCCCGGGATACCTTCAGCCCCCACCACACCCACAGGGCCTGGGGGACCCTGTTACATCATTCATCATCATCATCATCATCACTCATCATAATCATCATCTGGGGATAACTTGAGGTTTTTTTTGGGGGGGGGGGGGGGGGGGGGGGTGGTCCCAACTACACCCACAGGGGCCTGGGAGGACCCTCGTCACTCATCATCACTATCATCATCATCACTATCATCATCATCATCATCTTCATTCACTATATCATTATCGTCATCATCATCAGTATATATCATCATCTGGGATTACCGTGACGGCCCCACCACACCAACGGGGCCTGGGGGACCATCTGTGCACCTCGTTCATTCATCCATCTTCATCACATAATCATCATCATCATCATTCATCATCATCATCATCATCCATCACTATTCTCATCATCGTCATCCATCATCCATCAATCACTATATCAATCATCATGGGATACCTTGAAGGTCCCACTAACACCCACGGGGCTTGGGGGACCCTGTTCACATCATCATCACCATCATCATCACCATCATAATCATCCACTTAATCATCCATCTCCATCACTATCAATATAATATCATCATAATCATCACTATATATCATCATCTGGGATACCTTGAGGTCCCACCACATCCACGGGGCCCCTGGGTGGGGGACCCTGTTACATCATCATCATCATCATCATCACTATCATCATCATTTATCGTCATCTTCATCACTATCATCATCATCACTATCAACATCATCATCACTATCATCATCATCATCATCATCATCACTATCATCATCATTTATCGTCATCTTCATCACTATCATCATCATTGTCGTCATCATCATAAACAGCATGATGATGCAGTATTAATAGTCATCATTGGTAGCCGACAAGGGGTTAAAAACCAGTGGCTTTGCATATCTCAGAAGTGCGAAGGGATGGAGGAGTGCGGACAATTTGCCAGTAACGTTGGGTTGTGAGTGGACACCTCTTCCTTCTTCTTTTTCCAGAGGGTCAATGAAGGCAGGAGAGTGGGCATTTGCAGTAGTAACGGTGGGTGGGTGTAAACCTTCTTGCCTCTCTTCTTTCTTCCAGAGGCTTGAAGGCAGGTATTCTTTCCCACGGCTTGAAGTGGGGGTGGACGGGCGTCTTCATCTTGCCTTTCTGTGATGAGCCGTAGCCCTGCATTCTGCACTTAGTTCAGGTGACTTGCACTTGTTCTGGATGCTGCAGCCCAAGCAGAACTGCCATATTCCAGGACTGGTCTTAAAAGTGCCAGAGTACACTCTCTGCAAGATGTTTCTGTTTGCGCCCCAAGATGTTCCA
The DNA here is from genome assembly GCA_017654935.2 of Phymorhynchus buccinoides. NCBI lineage: Eukaryota > Metazoa > Mollusca > Gastropoda > Neogastropoda > Raphitomidae > Phymorhynchus > Phymorhynchus buccinoides. The sequence goes on along the minus strand of CM065705.1, from coordinate 40,930,927 downwards.
GCCAGCTTTTTTCATGATGGCAAGCTTCCTGGTGGTTTTCTTTCTTCTCAATGCCTTTGAGAGGAGTTGTCCATTTTTAAAAAAAAAAAGATAGAGTGGCACAGTGCGGTAGCGCGTTCGCCTAGTGTCAAGTGAAACCGAATTCGAACCTGGGTACAGGGGAATTTTTTCCTCTCATTTTTGCACTAGGCCTTATGGTCTGAATGTGGAGTCTTTCGGATTGAGACGATAAACCGAGGTCTCATTGTGCTTATGCACTTAGCACACATTAAACCCAGGGGCTACGAAAAAGTTATCATTTGGTCAAAAATTGACCTTTTTTCTTCCTCATCAATCACACAAAAAATCTCTTGCAAAAAATTGGGTGGCGCGCCTCTGGCTGCGACAGCGCTCTCCAGGTGGGAGCAACCCGAAATTTCACAGAGACGCCTCTGTGACTATAATAATAATAATACCATAAACTGGGAGGGGCTCTTGTACAGCTCTTCACTCCCCAGATATTTTGGAGGGTGCCTTCCTGTTTTCCGCTCTCTTCCATCTATCTTCAAGTGGAACGGTTTTCTGGCATGGATTACAGGGAGACGACTGTAGTGACTGTCTTGGTGGAGCGGACTGCTACGCCCCAGTCAAATGCCCATCTTCCGACATGGGGCCAGTGCTTCCTGAATCCTTTGATTTGATTTTGATTTGTCTTTGGGTTTGATTTTCTATGCGTGCATGGGCGAACGCAAGTGTGTGTTCGTTTGCGTCGTTTCTCTTCATTTATATTCATTTTCAATTTTTTTTTTAATGACGTCAATATGTTGGCCTTTTTATTTTTTATTATCTTGTACAGGAGGCTTTAACTTTTAAAGTTTAAGCTGGCGAGTGCGTGTTTTCATTTTTTCTTCCGTTTGTATCTGTTATTATCTCTTATTGTGCATATGTATATTTATATGTATCTCGTATGATCTGTAGCTTGTATGTCCTGGTATTCTATCGTTTTTTTCAATAATATTGAATTCGTATTACGTGCCTGTATTATCATGTTCATGTGTGGTTTGTATATGCGTTGCATCTGTAAGGCGCTTTGAGCTGTTGTCAGGATACCGCGCCATATAAATGTTATTAATTATTATTATTATCCTGTGGCTTGCAGTGGAGAGATGTTCCGCAGCTTTCCAGGCAGCAAAACATGAAGGAGTTTGAAACAGTAATCTGTACAAAGCAAAACATGGCCGGCGTAGTAAACTGATAGTCGAGTCTACTGTATGAAAAAGTTTGCATCAATACAATACAAATCAGAGTGAAATATAATGTAGTGCAATAAACTGACCGATTGTTGAGTCTAAGGCATGAAAAAGTTTGCATCAATACAATACAAATCAGAGTGAAATATAATGTAGTGCAATAAACTGACCGATTGTTGAGTCTAAGGCATGAAAAAGTTTGCATCAATACAATACAAATCAGAGTGAAATATAATGTAGTGCAATAAACTGACCGATTGTTGAGTCTAAGGCATGAAAAAGTTTGCATCAATACAATACAAATCAGAGTGAAATATAATGTAGTGCAATAAACTGACCGTTTGACCGACTGGTCCAGTCTGTCCCGGTGCGCCTGGGGCTCCCACTGACCCCTGGACACAGAAGACACACGTCATAATGCATAGGTATAACCGGCACGTACATACACACACATACACATGTACAGATATATGCACAAGCACATGTGCACGCACGAAAACGCAAATTAAAGCAAACATGCACAGTCAAACACAGGCCACAATATACACCCAGCCCAGACAAGCACACCACATGCAGGACACCACACACACACACCCGCAGCAGCGCACATACGCACACGCATCACAACACACATATCTTTCGGATAGACATAAACCGAGGTCTCGTTGTGCCCAATGCGCACTCAGCACACTTTTAAAACCTAGTGGCAACCTCCTACAAAGTCGTTGTCAATATTTACCCACCGCCCCACCCCTTTTTCCCCATCATCCACAAAAATCACATGCAAAGAAAAGGGTGGCGCGCCTCTGGTAAAAGCAACCAGGGGACGCTCTCCAGTAAGAGCAACCCACATTTTCACAGAGAAACCTATATGACTAATCTCAATTGGTACCAATAATAACAGAGCTGATTCTAGGAATTTGAAAACGTGTGGGCGTTCTCCCCTAAGAATGAAAAAAGCTGGCATGTCCAATTGATATGAGGGAAGGGGGGGGGGGGGGGGGGGGGGGGGGTCGAATTCATTCTTCACTAGCCCCTGGGCCGACTTCTTTCAGCACTCGACTTGGAACTATGTTCCCTTCGCACTAGTGCCGTTATCTTCGGGCTGCTTCTCAGACAAGCTGTTGACTTGCAGTAGACTGTTTTCTGCAGTACATTCTTCTGCACACTCGCACACGAAAAATCAAAGTCAAGAAGTCTTTGTCCTTTCATTTTTGAAGCAAATTCAACATGGCGAAGAATCCCCACAGTGATCGTAAAAAGTGCCGGCAGTTCTGCAAATTATGCAGTGTGGGCCCAGGCGGTTTAGACCCGCATTATTGGGGAAGGAAGCAATTTGGGATACTGTTACTCCAATCCTGCGCCCTAGAATCAGCTCTGGAAATATACATAACAACCCCACTACACAAATGCGTAAATGGTTTCATTGCAGATACTCACCATGTTTCCCTTGGGGGACCACACAGGCCCGCCATTCCCTGGCTGACCCTGAAACACACAGACATTACATGCTAATAAGGCATGTTTATGAATTCTAGTTCGTCCATTTGTACACTGAGATTTATACGCATCTCCGATTGGAAAAGATTTCTTGCTTATAACCTTCCTCATCGCCACTGTCACCTCTTGCACCACAAGGAGTTAACACCCACCAGCCGCCGTGGCGTAGTGGGGTAGCGTCAGTGGAGGACTCACTGGCTGGGATTTCACGGGTTTCGAATCCCATCAGAGGCGAGGTGTTTTTTTTCGTCGAAAGACCACTCCGTACCCAGAGTGATTGGCTGTGGGTCTCAATGGGACTACTGAAACCACACAGTCAGCTCATCCGCTAACGGATGGCATTCTGAGAGCGTTGCTCTAATTTCAGAACACACTGCGGTTGTCTGTAGTTCTCGGGCTGGTTAAACGCCAGGATATCATTATGAAGGAAGTCCGTATAATACAGCCCTGTCATGTAGTCTCACGACCGCTACGGAACTCATTGCATCCTCCTCATATTCATTCCGCATCATTCCATCAAGCTTAAAACAGAAAATGTCTCAATTTCTGTGGCTTTGCATGCCCTGCTCTCATGGTGACCTCAGTTTCGGTTTCCATCCATCTATGCCTTGGTGCGTTCGAGATCAAGTTAATAGTGATCAGTGTTTTCTTGGGGAGCTGTCAGTGGACGTGTCGTGTGCTCGCCCTCGAGGAGGACCTCGCTACACGCTGGCTTCCGCGACTTAGAGATATAGTGTCGTCCGTAGGGGGCTTAGGAGGTGGTGCCCTGACGAGCTTCAATGAAGCTCCACCTGACAGTGACTCGACAGCATGCAGTGTCTCCTCTGGTTGGTTGGCCCTCCTTGATGTGCCTAACATAAGATTCGCTCCCCCTTGACTTGAATGGTTCTCCCGGATTCTGTTGACCTTCACAAAAAAAAGGCCCGGGGGGGTTGTTGGCTTCGAATTGGGATTGAGTGATGAGTCCCTTGTCATGGCCCCAGAAGATGTGAACATCAAAAAAAAAAAAAAAATCAAAAAAGGATTAACACCCATCTCACTAAAACCAAACGGAAGCATCAATGAGGGTCTGGTATTCAATTACCTTCTGTTTCTTAATTTTGGAGGCAATAGATAGCCCCTATTTCATTGCATGTCGCAGAGGAATCCACCAATTCTTACGGACATCTTTTCCTCTACCCGGGTATTGAATGGCAAGTCTTTGGCTGAAAAATGGCTGGCGTTGAAAGAGGTTAAAGTGCAAGAGACGTAACATCATTATTTTAATTCATACCAAACAAAGCGCACACACACACATACACTCCATTGGTAAGTCAAAAACATTCTCTCCAATCCTGAAAATACACGTTTCAATGTTCTCTGAATCTTCCCTCATCATGAAAGTCGTGAACCATTCCAATAAGTTCCAATGTGTGTGTGTCCTGTGTGTACAGTGTGGTGGGAGTGGTGGTACTTAAGAATATATCACATATGTAAATCATCTTGTTTTAATCTTGCATTATGTTGGCAGAACAATGTTTGATTTATAAAGACCACATAGGTTGGCCAATCCTACAGTCACTATTCAAACAACTTTTTTCAGGTCCTGATTCCGGAGCATGTCGAACTACTTTCCCCAAAAACGACACGCACACATATACCACAACACACCACCACACCCAGCGAGTGATAGCACACACGCACGCAACACACCTCCGGCGAGCTAGTGTGTGTGTTTGTGTGTGGGTGGTGTGTGTGTGTTGAAAGAGAGAGAAAGCGCCAACAAGAGAGAGACAAAAGCAGTGGGGAGGCGAGAGAGAGGGGGGTAGGGGGAGAACAAAATATGACATAAAACCCTGGACCAACAAAAAAAAAGGATCGCACAGACGGACAGACCAACTAAGGTCTATCTCCTGTCTCTTCATACCCCCTTTACACAATATGACCTGTAAGGAACAGATTCTGCCCCTGTCATTAATTACTTCTGCTGATACAGGCTTTAGTTTCCTTATCTATTGCAGGACAGTACGTAACTTTGAGCAGGTTGAAACAGTTTGTGTCCTGTGTGTTAGGAGAAAACTTGCTTGCCGGTCAAACGTAACTAAAACAAAACACATTGTAAAAAGTCATGCCCTAGCTTTAGGAATCCCCGGTTCCAATGGCCGATTCTCACAATCAACAGGTGTGACAGTCGAAAGGGTAGATAATACAAACAGGATCTGCCGATTCCGCTGTAGCGGAGTAACGATCGCGTTGTCTCCTCGTGTGACCTGACAGCACTTCTATGGTCCGCTGTCCCCGTGCGCAGATCCGGGGTCCACAGCGGAAAAACTTTGGTTCCTCCGCGGTCGTCAAAGTTCCATGAATGACCTTCCTTTGTTTTCGTAGGCGCTTGTCATGTTACACGAGGGACAGAATGTGAAGAGGGATGTTTTTGTTTGCTTGTCATTACTTTCCTCTCTCTTCCTGTGCTTCCTGCTGGTTCTGCTATGCGTTCTCTCCGTCGATTCTAATCTCTGCTAATGGCCTCGCCTCCGCTTTTCCTC
>CM065705.1:40911102-40925173 GCA_017654935.2 Phymorhynchus buccinoides | reverse complement strand
TGTGAGAGAGATCGAAATCGATCATTGAGCGTACCATCAAATTTAGCTTTGTGTATTCGACACTGAATTGAACAAGGCCTATCCCTAACTATTCGCACATGCGACGACATGTTGAGAACAAATCCATTTGAGAATGCCACACGGGCATCGGGCAGAATAGTGATACATTGGATGCATGACATGATCTATACATGCATCCATTCATTCGTAGGCATACGAACACTCATATGTAGGGAAGACTGGGTAAAAGCGCAACAGGCGGGTAAGAAGCCCACCCAATTACTCATGAAATAAAGAAATTTAAGTTAATTTGCCAATGAGGGACGAATGCTAGACATTAACGCTCGTCTCATGGCAAAAGGAAGACTGAAATATGCTTCATTTTCATGAGATAATGGGGTGGGCTTCTACTGCCATGCGCTTTTATACCCCGTCTTCCCCCTATGCGCAGTGGCATTATACACTAAAAACTCATACACTCAACTGACCACCAGTAGATGAATATTATATAGAATCACACTGAGAAGAAGAAGAAGAAGAAGAACGGAGACTGCCAATCAAAACCCATACCAACAAGCTTTAACGTTTTAACTGGCCAGGAATGTAATATTGTATCTAGATCCTAACGCTTTGGTTGAAGATGGATTTTGTTTTCTTTGGAGAGGAAACTGACAACTAGTGTTCTCGATCAGTTATGGAAATACTTCAATCGCTCTGATCATGGTTATTTATCGTCATATTTGTATGCTATTTTGGAATGTGCTGTGAGAAAACGCTAATAAGGGGCCGCGTTTCGGTTTGCTTGTTTTTTGCATAGCCAAAAGTCATGTTGATTATTTCAGTAGTGTTTTTGTCTAAACGCTTTAGTTCGTGTAGAAGTTTGGGCTATAGTGCTAGAACATTTTATGTTAAACAAAACTAGAATGAAGGAAATAAAGAGTAGGGGGGGGGGATGGAAAAATATGACAATAGAAAGAAAATGGCAACCCCACATACACCCACACCCACAACCCACCACACCCACCACACCCCCACAGGTGTAGAGTGGCACAGAGTAAAGGTTAGCCTTCTCGTCGTCCTGTTGTCAAGTAAACTCGAGTTCGAACCTGGGTACATGGGATTTTCTCTCCTAACTTTGCACTAGCCTACGGTCGAACTGGGAGTCTTAGTGATATGAGACAATAAATCGGGGGGTCCCGTGTGCCCATGCACGCTAGCACACGTTTGAATCCCAGTGGCAGCGAAAAAGTTATTTGGTAAATATACCCCCCCCTCCTTTCACTCTCATAGCACACAATAATACGCATTGCAAAAAAAATTGGGTTGGCGCGCCGGCCGACGCCGCCCAAGGGGTAGCAGCCCGAATTTCCAGATCGCCCTCTGTGACTATAAAGTACATGATATCCTAAAAGAACGTTCTCAGCTGGAGTTCATTCGGTGCTTAGAAGTACCGGTCTGAACGTTCAAGTCTCTTGGAAGAGATGACAAAAACGAGGCCTCGTGCTGGCGTACTTTTGCGTGAACCGTCGTAAAACAGATCTAGTGGCAACAAAGAGTTGGCAAATCAACCCCCCCCACCCTTCAGTCAGTCACACACACCACACCACATACACACGATACACACACACACACACAATCAAAGAGATAGGGAGATAGGCAACAACAACAAATAGAGAGAGAAAGAGAGACTCAGCAGAGAGAGAGAGAGAGAGATGAGAGCGAGAGAGAGGGTGAGAGGAGAGAGAAGAAAGATAGAGAGGGGGAGAGAGTGAGAGAGTGAGAGAGAAGAAAGAGAAAGAGGGATGAGAAGAGAGATAGAGATACGAGAGGCAGAGGACAGTGAGAGAGAGAGAGAGATAGGATGAGAGCAGAGAGAGAGAGAGACTGAGAGATGAGAGAGAGAGAGAGAGAAATAGAGATGAGAGCAGACAGAGAGAGAGAGAGAGAGAGAGATGATGAAGAGAGAGAGATCGGGAGAGAGAGAGAGAGAAGAGCAGAGCGAGAGAGAGAAAGGGGGAAGCGCATGCTAACCTGTAGCATGGTTGAAATAATCGTGTATTTGTAGTGGTGGTGAAGGTAGTGTAAGCTCCATCCACTGGTCTGCCCGAACCCCCCTATACACACACACACACATACGACAACACAAACACACACGCTGCGCAATACTAACGCACGCCCGAACGCGCTCACCCCCCCACACCCCCCCCCACGATACATTACACGCACACGCACACACACACACAAACCCAAAACACACACATGACGGTGAATAGTGATGATAACGGGGAGGCTATTCATGACAATAAACACTATGAACGATAATCATAATGATAAAGGGCGATGACGCGACCGACGACGACGACGATGATGATGTCTATGCAATGGCAATGCCTACCCGATGGCGACGATGGTTACGACCACGATTGATGAGAAGACAAACAACGACGAGGACGATGATATATATTACGTGATCTAACGACGACGACGCGATTATAATAATATTATGATTATGAAACAACACGAAGGCGATTTATGATCATTATTATGATGATTGATTAGATCAATGCCGAACGACGGACGATATGATATTATTATGATGATATTATGACGACGACGACGGGGGGGGAGGGGCGCAATGCTATCACGTATATTTTTGAATGGTGTAGTCAACACGTTTCCAAAAGCATGATAACAATCTGAAGTGGTAACTTCCAGCCGTAACATGCTATTGATTAATGGTTACCCTTATTCTGAAACATTTTAGTGAAGGGGGACCCTACAGTATGTCAAGACTGTATGCTAGCCAATTGCCCCCTCAGATGGTTAAATTACCCTCCGGACACGCTGCGTTGAGTAGATCTAGATTAAAAACACTCGGTTGTGTTTATCCTCCATCAAGCCAGTGGGTCAATCTCAAACGTTATTTTCTTTGCAGAGCTCTCGACGTTTTTGTAAGTTAGATCCGTTTGTAACCACCTTTTCTATTTAAAACGTCGTTGCCCCCCCCAAATAGTTCACTCGTTTCGCTTCACTCTTCGAAGCCATTGTGGGATGGTAACAAAACCTTAGTACTTCCAGACACTTCGCTTGGGAATAAAACAACAACAATGGACGTCGACGATGGAAGACATGAATATTACGATGACCGATGGCTGACGACCTCAATGACGAGGATGATGAGACGACGAACGACGACGACGACGACGATGATGATGAGATGAGGAGAACGACGACGATGATATGACTGATACCCACCATTCTCTCGTCTGCTCCGTCTCCACCACGCTTCGTCTTTGCGTCCATTCTTCATGGCCCGAGCCGCTGTTAAATAATACACACACCACAACGCGCGCGCGCGGCGCACAGACAGACAGACAGACAGACACCACACAACAACACACGCACACGAACACACACACAGAACAGACAGTCAGACACACGGATACACACAGACCAGACAAACACACACACACAACCATAACTGACATTATAACCAAACACATCGGGCAATAAATGTTTTCATTGATAAAATATATTGATATACAAGTTATTAGCATACACATCATAGACACACACACACACACAAACACACACACACACACAGACACACACACACAGAGACACACACAGAGACACACCACACCAAGGACACACACACAGACCACCACAGAGACACCACTACACACACACACACAACACAGACCACACGCACGCACACAACCGGTGTTGCTTAAAACACACCCAAAACATGATAACAGTGAGTAATCAAAATGGCACAGCCATATACATTCTGTCCCCTCAGTTATCGAAGAAAGTCAAGGGGAATAATATGCACCCTTGGGATATTCGGTGTTTGGTGTTAAAAACCCAAGAGGCAAAGCCAAGGCTCACTCGAGCAGGCACATGTGGGCAGCAACAAGCAAAGATTGAAGGGGGGGGGGGGGGGGGTCCGAAAGTACAAGATTGCCAAAAAAAATGTTAAACTACAATGAAACTATCGTTAATGGATACAACTAAAAAATTTAAAAAAAGTGCCGTGCCCGAGGTAATCGAACCCAGACATTGGCATGACAGACAGGGCACTCTACAAACGAGCTATCGAGGCTCTTCAGGTGATGAGTTTCTTAATATCTTGCCTGTCGAATACTCTCAACCCACTAATCGAAAATGTTAATCTGTTTACAGTGTTGTTTTTAAGTATTAATTATTCAAATCATTATGTTGAAAGCTTGCATAAACATCTATGTGTATGCAACAGTTTGACAATGTACGCTTCTATTTTCCGAGAAAATGCCAACGTAAAGTTGGGAGATTAGACCACAGAATGCAGCACACATACACACAACCGAAAAACTATCTGATTCAAGACATCGATAGACTCATTCGTGTTACTTCGTAACACGACGTGAGCAAAAAAATCATGTATTGTTTGGTAAACATCCAGTCGTTTATTATGAAAAAAGCAGGCATGACATTTTTGAACCAAACCAACTTAGTTGTGAACCATCCGTTCTCTTGGTGATGATCTGTGGTTTTTGGACATGTTCAAATCAGAATCACTGGAATACATTAGTATGGTTAGCCATTGATGAACTGACATTACGGGCTGCATCTGGATGTCCCAAGGAACCATTCTATTGTTGCCAAGTTTCGTCACGATCTGTTGAGTAGCTTAGGCGCTGTGAAGAGGAAGATACTTTTTGTGACACACGCCATACTAGCACACACACACACACACAACACACACACACACACACACCCACACACACACACACACACAGACAACATACAAGAGAACGCACAGCCTCGTCCCATTCCAATCTACTCCCGTGATCGTAACAGAAGTATGATCAAACAAAATGTAATTTTTTTTTTGTTTAAATGCCCCCCCCAAAAAAAAAAAAATCCAAAAAAAAATCCCCTACACTTTGTTTGACAAGAAAAAAAATCACAAAAAACTCGGTCTCTCCTCTCTCTGATGTTGATTGTTCGCTGCCTACCTGTCGTTGTTACTGTTGTACTGCTACTGTTGCTGGTTCTGTTGACGATCTTTCTGTGTCTCAATGTTCTGTTTATAGCTTAGTTTACATGTTGCATGCTCAGAACCAAGGACAGAATGGAAGAATAGGCCACGCCTAAATTCTTATCCTTGTAAAATAAAATATTTGAAGTTTGAAGTTTCTCTCTCTCTCCTCCCTATACTATCTCTCTCTCCTCTCCTCTCTCTCTCTGCTCTCTCTCCTCTCTCTCTCTATCCCTCTCCTGTGAATAATATAATATATAATATAGTTGGTAGAGATAATTGCTATCCTGTTTTCACCCGTTCCCTCTCCTCCCAGTCCCGCCTTCAACTATTGGCTTCAGTGTTACCCTCGTCTCCCGCAATGTAGTCGACTTTTATAAACCAAACAAATGCACGCATAGATGCGTGCACGTACAGAGCACACTGGCAGAGACACACAGACAGACCAGACATACACACACACACACACACACACACACGCACACGCTCGTGCGTGGCGCGCGCGCGTTTTTAGTAGACATTTCACACATGTCTCTCTGTCCCTTTAACACACCGCGATCCCCCCCCCCTCTCTCTCGTCTCATCTCTCTCCCTTCTCTCTCTCTCTCTTCTCCTCTCTATCTCTCTCTCTTGTCTCTCTCTCTCTCATCTCTCTCTTTATCCCCTTGTCAACCGGATAAACCTCTGGCCAGTGTCCCTCTCTTCTCTCTCTCTCTCCCTCTCTCTCTCTCTCCTCCTCGCATCTCTCTCTCTCTCTCTCCTTTCATCTCTCTCTCCTCTCTCTCTCTCTCTCGCATCTCCCTCCTCTCTCTCTCTCAAATCGGAGACAAGATGAGGGTTTTTTAAATAATAAAAATTGCCTTTTCGCACAAACACAACAGCACAGGAATGGAAAACATAACACAACAACAAAAACAACACAAATAAACTGACAACGAGCGGTGGAGAACATCCCATCTAATTATATACCGCGCTATCGCAATGCAGATTTAGACAATTGGCTGTGGTAGATACGATAAGCAAGGGGGGTGGGGTTGGAGGTGTGGGGGTCTGATTAAGAAAGAATAGTTGAATGAAAATGTGTTTAACCCTTTCACCGCCAAAGTCGCATTTTAGCACCACCTATGTCAGTAAAAGGCATAGAATTGGGGTCTATTATTCAAAGACCCTATTGTCTTAATTTGGGGAAGTAAGGATAGACCTTATTTTATATCATTATGTCAGAAGAATCCATAATACTGCGGATAGATTTGTATCTCTACCCAGGTAAACTGAATGGACATTTTTGGCTGAAATATGGATGGCAGTGAAAGGGTTAACGTCCTCCGGTCTGGAACAGACACATCATTATGGGACAGTAGTAGATATAAAGATGGTGGGAACGATCCTGGAGGCAATGCCCGGAGGCAGTAGCAACACCAGTAAAGTCCCGAATTTTTAGCAATACAGATTAAATGTTTTCGTTCGGGCAAAGAGAAAAGAAAACTGTTACCGATGATCACAATAATCATACGATTCCTGGATGAAATGAAAAATGGTGTTTTACGTCCTCTCGGTCATAGACACATATGGGACATTTGTAAATACAAAGATGGTGGGAACAATACTGGCTGCATTGCCCGGAGGCAGTGCAACACCAGTATAAGTCCCGAGTTTTTAACAATATAGATAGGTGATACGATTCCTTAGAGATCAAAACAGTCGATTCGTTGACTTATCCTGGAACTTATTGCGAAAAAGATAATAGCTTTTATTAAATGCTTAAGAAAAGAAAAAAAGGTGAGGATTGTGCTATTTGTATATTTTCATTTTAAAATAAAACACAAATCATCACTTTTCGCAGTAAGTTCCACAATACGTCAATAAGTCAATATTAAATAAGAAATAAACCCCAAAAAAGTGAGGATTGTGCTGTTTATATATATCTATATATATTATATATATATTATATATATATATATATATAATATTATATATATATATATATATATATAATTCATGTAAAAAAATATATATAAAAATCATTACTTTTTTTCCAGTAAGGTCCGCAATAAGTCAATGCACCATCGATTTGAAGATAGTCTAAATATTGAACAGAATAATGGATTAGGTTAGGACGGTGTTAGGAATTTGAACTCGTGAAATTTGAACTCGTGTGTGCGTGTGTGTGTGTGTGCGTGCGTGTGCGTGTGTGTGTGTGTGTGGTGTGTGTGTGTTTGTGTGTGTGTGTGCGTGCGTGTGTGCGTGCGCGTGCGTGCGTGCGTGTGCGTGCGTGTGCAGTGCGTGTGCGTGCGTGCGTGCGTGCGTGCGTGTATGTGTGTGTATATGTGTGTGTGTATGTATGTGTGTGTTTGATTGAGATCCTACGTAATTGCACAAATGTGTTATGGATTAAGATAGGGTGATTAAGGTGTGAGAAAGAGAGTTGGTTAGAGAGACAGTTGGTTAGAGAGAGAGAGAGAGAGAGAGAGAGAGAGAGAGAGAGAGAGAGAGAGAGGAGAGACGAGAGAGAGAGAGAGAGAGAGAGAGAGAGAGAGAGAGAGAGTTAGTTTTTTTTTTCTCTTCCCAATTTCAAGTTTTGTTTCATTTCTTTATTATCTATCGATTTGTCAATGTCAGTACAGCTTTTATAGTTAATCTGACAATAAATTGGATCCAGTGCATGTGTGTGTATTTGTGTGCGTGTTGTTTGTGCGTGCGGCTGTGCGCGTGCATGCGTTCGTGGCGTGCGTGCGTGCGTGTGTGTGATGATGTCCGTGACGACGCGCATATGTTGACAACGACAACGGACGACCGATGACGGCGTTTGTTTTTGGTGATCTTTTTTGCAGAATCTGAACCCGAATACAAACCATTTGCGTAGAATCACCCCATAATCCGTACTTTTAGGGATTACAGATACAAATGTTGAGCGTGTTATAAGAAGTGGGGGTAAACTGGCATTTAACAGAGGGCGAGCCCCCTCCCTCTCTATGGGGGGAAGGGAAGGCGAGACGCGAAATACCAGTTATGTATTTTTTTATTTTTAAATGCAGATAAAAATGTTGAGCGAGTACCCTGAAGTTGGCCTTAAGCTGGTATTTAAAACATTCGATCCATTTTCTTTATGATAACGCGTTAAAACGAAGCGTACTGCCAGTTAAGTTTTTTTTTTTTCCACTGATGAAAAGGATAAAAGTATACCATTCTGAATGTTTCTTACATAGACGTCCACATTCTCCTTTTTCCTTTTTCCCTTAACGATTGGAAGGGACACTCTGACGAATGCGTTTTTGCAAGAAAAACGTCGAGATCACCAGGAAAACACCCTTTACAGAGATTGCAACACTCACTTTGCTCTGGTTTCCTAGAAATCAAACCGTCAAATATCGGCGATTCCTCCTTGGCGGAGGTGCTGGAAGTCAAATTATTTCACCCAAAGCGAAGCCGTCTCTTTTCTAATGGCCGCTTGAGTTTTAGACCAAATTTTTGCACGATTTTTTTTTTCGCATTACAAGCCTTTTTATTTCTTTTAAAAAAACAAGAATATACAGTTTACCTAAAGGAGTTTCGCTCACAACAAAGGAAATAGCTCTTTTTGGTTTTACTGCACTACAAAAAAAAGAAAAAAAGAAAACGCTTCAACCACAATGAGTGGCCTCCACCCACCCACATCCAAAATGGCATCTCTCCGGCAACTCCGCCAAGGAGGAATCGCCGTTTTGACGGTTTTGATTTCTAGGAAACCAGAGCAAAATGAGTGTTCCGATCCTTGAAAAGGGCTGGTCTTTCTGGTGACCTCGACGTGTTTCTTGCAAAAAACCTCATCCGTCAGGGTCCACCTTTAACGTTTTTCTTAGGGGACGCTCCAATTCTCCCTCGATTTGATTCGCATCCATATTATGGTATATATCAGGCACGATGTTTGTGCAATGTTTTATATCAGTAAGAATATCACTACCATTGTCATTAGTATAAGCTTATCCTCCCTATCGACAATACAAACACGCGGCCTGGCGTAACTCAAAATAACAAGTGTAGGAGTAATAAAGGGCATTAAAAGCCCTGCTTGAAAACTTATTTTATCCATCACGATAAGTGGTTATTAATTAACGGATATCCAAATATCCGTGGCTTGTGGGTTTTTTGTCCAGTGTTTTAGGGACATTTTTTGGACATTTGGTTCCAATCTTAAAAAAATTAAAAAAAAAAAAAAAATGGGGGGGGGTGGGGGGGGGGGGGAAGGCGTTTATTATTATTTGCTCCCTCTTCTTAAGGGCGGCGACAGACTATGTGGCTGCCTCATGTGACTCGATCAGGTCGTGACGTTTCACCTCATTTGCATACCATCTAACTCGATCAGTCTGACTCAGTCGGGGCCCAGTCAGGTGACAGGGCCGAATAGGGCGGGTTCTAAATTTCACTGATCGAGTTTGATCGAGTCAGATGGCTTGTGAACTCTTATGTGCGGGAAACAAAATTTGATATACGTCATGACGTGATTGCGTCATATGAGGCAGTCACATGGTCTGTCGCCGGCCAAGTCTAGTCGTGAGTCACGTGCGATGCTCCCGCCTACAATCAACTCACTCTTTCGCTACTATCTCAAGTAACCATCAAGCACAAGAACCCAAATAAAGCTGACATCTTTCTTCTTGTTCGATCAGAACAGTCTCCTATCATATGAGCTTAGATGCGTCGTGCTGCCGTTATTCGCCTAACTAAGAAATAGTTAGGCCTAGCATGTCCGACCTCGGCTGAAGAAATCTGTGTAAGAATGTATAGAAAAAAAAAGGCAGGAGAATGCGCCCGGTAAGATAGAAAGATAGCGGATAACAGTAAGCAAAGGGAAAAGGCGAGTCAAAGAGAGTGACAGATTAGAGGAGCACAGCACAGAACTTTCAGAAGATGGGGAACTATTTGTACGAAAGACCCCCAGTATCCCCACAGGGGGGAAATGTTTGTACGAAAGAATTACAGATATTCAACATCACATGCGTGTACGGGGGAAACCAAACATATAGAGATCCATAACTGATAGTCGTAGTATTAGTAGTAGTCGTAGTAGTAGTAGTAAAAGTGAGTAGTAGTAGTAGTAGTAGTGGTAGTGGTAGTTGTAGTAGTATTAGTCGTAGTATTAAGTAGTAGTACTGTAGTAGTAAGTAGTAGTGGCAGTAGTAGTAGCAGGGTAGTAGTATAGTCAGTAGCAGTAGTCAGCAGTCGTACGCAGTAGTAGTAAGTAGTAGTAAGTAGTAGTAGAGTAATATATAGTAGTAGTAGTAGTAGTAGTAGTGTTAGTAGTAGTAGTAGTAGTAGTAGTTAGTAGTAGTAGTAGTAGTAGTTGTAGTTTTAGTAGTAGTAGTAGTTGTTGTAGTAGAGTAGTAGTAGTAGTAGTAATCGTAGTATCATTAGTCGTAGTAGTACGTAGTAAGTAGTAGTAGTAGTAGTAGTAGTATGTAGTAGTAGTAGTAGTAGTAGTAGTAAGTAGTAAGTAGTAAGTAGTAAGTAGTAAGTAGTAAGTAGTAAGTAGTAAGTAGTAAGTAGTAGTAGTAAGTAGTAGTAAGTAGTAGTGTGTGTGTCGTGGGTGTGTTGTGTGTGTGTGGCCGTGTGCCGTGCGCGTGCGTGCGTGCGGTGTGCGTGTGTGTTGCGTGTGCGTGCGCGTGTGCGTGTCGGTGTCAAGTCAAGTCAGAAATGATCTTTTATTTAGTATAAAGGAGTGACGGCTTGACAGCTTTTTTGTACATCCTGTCCCTCAGAATGACAAAGTAATACGAAAGCAACCAGCCCTGTCAGTGTAGTCCTCAGACTGACGGAACTGGAACTCCATAACATCATCATCATAGTCCAATCCATTCTATGCCTTGGTGCATTTGGGTCAAATTCATAGGGATCAGTATGTTCTGGGGATCAGTCGATGGACGGATGTGGTGACACTACTCGGTGGAGGACCTCACTCACACTTGGCTCCTTGACTAAGAGAATAGTGTAATCGGTAGTGGGCTTAGTAGGTGGTGTACTGAACAGGCTCCACTGAACTCCACCAAAAAGTGACTCCGCAGGCGAGCGCAGTGTCTACTCGGGTTGGTTGCCTCCTGACGGCCTAACATAGATTCGCTACTCCCTTTGAACTGATGATTTCAGATTCTGCGACCTGAACGTGCCGGGGTGTGGCTGGGAATTGAAAATCGGAACGTGGGAGCAACGCCACTACACGGTCCAGAAGATGGGACAGAAAAAAAGCAGCATAGTATATAATTTATTATAGCGAACATAATTAGTAGGATTTCATCAGATTTATTTGGACAGTAGAATGTCACGAGAGTCGCGCCTCGCAAATGTCACAATCAGATCGTATCGGGATCGAATCGTATGCAGTGTGGCTGACCCTTTAGGTTCGGGAAACGACTGTACACACTGCACTGGGATACCAACTTGACTTAGTATCCATGGAAAAAGTTTTTGTTTCTTTGTTAAGAATACAGATTGATGGGGAATCTGGTTGTTTTTTTCTTATCAAGTTGTTGTGTAAGCTGAGCATAATCACTATAATGATAGAGCTTATCATCAAATCCGTAACCGTTTTTACCCGCTAACACGTACCCGTTCGACGCGTACACTGATTCAACACAAAACTCACTTAAAGGTGGATCCTGACGGATGAATCTTTTGCAAGAAACAACGTCGAGATCAACAGAAATACAGCATTTTAAAGTGTCGGAACACTCACTTTTGCTCTGGTTTCGCGAGACAAATCAAACCGACTAGAACCGTGCGATTTCGTTTCCTCCTTGGAGGAGATGCCGGAGATAGAAGCCATTTTGGGTGGGGTGGGTGTATGGTCAATCATTGTGGTTGAAGCGTTTTTTCTTTTTTTGTAGTGCTGGAAGCAAGAAAATTGGATCTATTTCCTTTATTGTGAACGAAACTCCGTGTGTATCATGTATTATATTTGCATAAAATGTTTGAAAAGGAAAGAAAAAAAGGCGTATTTTGCGGAAAATTCGTGCAAACGATTTATGGTTAATAAACGACCGGCTGCCCATGCGGACTGCAACAGGTGAGCTCGGCCCTATTTTCGTTTCGGTGAAAGATCTTGACTTCCGGCACCTCCGCCAAAGAGGAATAACCGACTTGACCGGGTGTTATTTTGTGGTGATTTATATGAAAACCAGAGCAAAGTGAGTTTCGCAATCTTCTGTAAAGGGTGTTTTCCCTGGTGATCCCGGCGTGTTTCGTACAATGACACCTTACACCGTGAGGGTGACACTATCTTCATTTGATAGGCAATATTTATGAAATGATATGGGTGTGATACCCAACGTGGCCTTTTGCTGTTAAAAAAGGCTGGGAGATATCACGCATCCGTTCTAAATGTTTGGCTTTGCTACGAAGTGAATCCCCCACACTTTTGCATAACACCACATTATTTATCTCCCCAGCGCTAAGATTGACGGGGGGAAATGTTTATTGCTGAAAAAATTAGATATGGCTGGCGTTGAAAGGGTTAATAGTTGTGTGTGGCTTTTTTTTTAACTACTTTTTTTCTTTTATGTATTTTCTTTCTCGAAATATAGAGTTGTTTCATGCGTGTGTGATGATGATGATTTTCAGAAACTGAGAATTGCAAACCAATGATTTAAAAATAATAATTTATGCAGTGCACAAAAAATGGTGACATCCTCCATCTAACCTGTGTCAGACTCCGGCTGAAGGGACAGAGAGGAATGTCTTTTAGTGATCACGGCAACGCGGAATGAAGCCCCTATCCCGACTTTCCCTGCTCCAATCCCTGATGCCAGAGAAGACTCCTCCCCTCCCGTGGCGGAGGTCTTGGAACCAGCTTTGGTGCTGGTCCTGGGAACAATCACAATCACAATTCCTTCTGATTGTCTTTAACAAAGAAGCAAGGAACTGTGTTACTGTGCTGGTAACAATCACAATCACAATCACAATCCTATCATGTGTTGCATCTGGGAACAATCACAATCACAATTATATCATGTGTTGCATCTGGGAACAATCACAATCACAAACCTATCATGTGTTGCATCTGGGAACAATCACAATCACAATCCTATCATGTGTTGCATCTGGGAACAATCACAATCACAATTATATCATGTGTTGCATCTGGGAACAATCACAATCACAATTATATCATGTGTTGCATCTGGGAACAATCACAATCACAATTATATCATGTGTTGCATCTGGGAACAATCACAATCACAATTCCTTTGATTGTCTTTAACAAAGAAGCAAACAACTGTGTTACGTCTGGTAACAATCACAATCACAATCCTATCATGTGTTGCATCTGGTAACAATCACAATCACAATCCTATCATGTGTTGCATCTGGTAACAATCACAATCACAATCCTATCATGTGTTGCATCTGGTAACAATCACAATCACAATCCTATCATGTGTTGCATCTGGTAACAATCACAATCACAATCCTATCATGTGTTGCATCTGGTAACAATCACAATCACAATCCTATCATGTGTTGCATCTGGTAACAATCACAATCACAATCCTATCATGTGTTGCATCTGGGAACAATCACAATCACAATCCTATCATGTGTTGCATCTGGTAACAATCACAATCACAATCCTATCATGTGCTACATCTGGTAACAATCACAATCACAATGCTATCATCTGTTGCATCTGGTAACAATCACAATCACAATCCTATCATGTGTTGCATCTGGGAACAATCACAATCACAATTATATCATGTGTTGCATCTGGGAACAATCACAATCACAATCCTATCATGTGTTGCATCTGGTAACAATCACAATCACAATCCTATCATGTGTTGCATCTGGTAACAATCACAATCACAATTATATCATGTGTTGCATCTGGTAACAATCACAATCACAATCCTATCATGTGTTGCATCTGGGAACAATCACAATCACAAACCTATCATGTGTTGCATCTGGGAACAATCACAATCACAATTATATCATGTGTTGCATCTGGGTAACAATCACAATCACAATTATATCATGTGTTGCATCTGGTAACAATCACAATCACAATCACAAAAT
>CM065705.1:40888602-40901102 GCA_017654935.2 Phymorhynchus buccinoides | reverse complement strand
TCGTGTTGACCTTTCTTAGCATGGTCGTCAATTCTTTCCTGACAGTTTCTTGTAGATTACTACTATACTCGATATGCGATAATGGATAATATAATCCATTACGTTTTATTTGGTGATCCACTAGAATGGACAACGATGTGATCACGAGATGATGAAAGCCTCACCGTTACAACCATGGCTTCTCACTTAGTCTAAAACACCCAGTGTCTTTTGTAGCTGAAATGATTTGATAACAGTATGATTGTGTAAGCTTCCTTCTAAAACTACCAAAGAGAGGTCCTTGGACACTGTGCACATTACTGTTACTGTTAGAGGTTTCTCGAGTCGTCATAATTAACTGCTGTGAAACAAGAGAAGGCAAAACAATCAAAAAAAATTCTTTTTGCATTCTTACATACATGAAAACAACAAAAACAACAAGACAAATGGTGTGTGTGTGTGTGCGTGTGTGCGCGCGTGTCTGTGTGCGTGCTGGCGTGCGTATATGTGTGTGAGTGCCGTGTGTGCGTGTGTGCGTGCGCGTATGTGTGCGTTCGTTCGTGCCCACGTGCAGTGTTGAGTGTCATGTGCGTGCGTGTGCGCGCATGTGTGTGGGTGTCGCGCGCGTGCGTGCGTGCCGTGTGTGGATGCATGCTGTGCGAGTGCATGAACGTGTGGTATTTCTTTACAACTAATGATGGAATTGGGGAGGAGATTGAGGGGTTTGGTGGAAGGGGGAGATGGTGGGTTGGGAGAGGAGGGGGGTGGGGTGATATATCGGTGTATTATGAAACTCCCAGTTTCGTGTTTCGGGGCCAGATCGCTTGACTGCTTGCGGGGCTCACCCTGAGGCCAAATCAATTTCAGTTCAATCTAACGGGAATTTAACAAACACCTAAGAAACAAACCCACAACGCAGATACAGGGGTATAAGCTGAGTGGGAGAAGTTCTCAAAGCCTCAAACCTAAATGCCCGAAAACCCCCAAACCTGTAGCTAAAAGATCTGAAAACCCCTCAAAACATGTAACGAAAGATCGTGAAAAACCCAACCTGTACGAAGATCGTACAAAAAGACAACTGTAAACGAAAGTATGTAACGAAAGATCGTGAAACCCCCCAAAACCTGTAACTAAAGTCGTGAAAACCCTCAAACCTGTTGCAAAGATCGTGAAACCCCCCCCATAAACCTGTTGCAACAGAATCGTGAAACCCCCCAATACCTGTTTTGCAAAAGATCGTGAACCCCCCCAAACCTGTTGCAAAAGATCGGAACCCCCCCATAACCTGTTGCAAAAGATCGTGAACCCCCCAACCTGTTGCAAAAGATCGTGAAACCCCCCCATACCTGTTTTGCAAAAGATCGTGAAAAACCCAAAACCTGTAACGAAAGATCGTACAAAAAAACAACCTGTAACGAAAGATGTAACGAAAGATCGTGAAAACCCTCAAACCTGTTTGCAAAGATCGTGAAACCCCCCAAACCTGTTGCAAAGATCGTGACCCCACCCAAACCCTGTGCCAAAGATCGTGAAACCCCCCGCAAACCTGTTGCAAAAGGGATCGTGAAACCCCCCATACCTGTTGGCAAAACGATCGTTACCCCCCCCCCCCCAAACCCTGTAACGAAAGATCGTGAAACCACCCCCCTAACCTGTTGCAAAAGATCGTGAACCCCCCCCCCCCCCACCTTTGCAAAAATCGTGAAAAACCCCCCAAACCTGTGCAAAAGATCGTGAACCCCCGAACCTTGTGCAAAAGATCGTGAACCCCCCCACACCTTACGAAAGATCGTGAACCCCCCCCAAACCTGTAACGAAAGATCGTGGACATCCCCCCAAACCTGTACGAAAGATCGTGAACCCCCCCAAACCTTAACGAAAGATCGTGAAATCCCCCCCAAACCTGTATACTAAAGATGCGTGAACCCCCCCCAAACCTGTTAACGAAAGATCGTGAAACCCCCCCCCAAACCTGAACAAAGATCGTGAAACCCCCCAAAACCTGTAACGAAAGATTCTTTAAAAATTAAAAATGCAACGAAAGTATGTAACGAAGATCGTGAAACCCCCGGAACCTGTAACAAAAGATCGTGAAACCCCCCGAACCTTACGAAGATCGTCAAACCCCCCCAAGAACATGTAACGAAAGAGCGGAAAAAACAAACAAAACTGTAACGAAAGATCGTTAAATAAAACTGCAACGAAAGATGTACCGAAAGATCGTGAAACCCCCGGAACCTGTCACAAAAGATCGGGAACCCCCCCAAAACCTGCAAACGAAAGATCGGGAAACCCCCCCAAAACCTGTACGAAAGACTGTGAATAACTCCGAAAACCTGTAACGAAAGATCGTGAAAACCCGAAAACCTGTAACTGAAAAGATCGTAAAACCCCCAAAAACCTTAACGAAAGACCTGGCAAACCCCAAAATCTGTAGCTAAAGACACGTGAACCCCCAAACCTGAAACGAAGATCGTGAAAACTCCCAAAAACCTGTAACGAAAGGCGTTAAAACCCACCAACCTGTAACGAAAGATCGTGAAACCTCCAAACCGTACGAAAGATCGGAAACCCCCACAACCGGAACTTCATAAAAAACTTGTACAAAATGATGTCATTGCTTAAGTCGGTCTCTGTAACGTGAACATTTGTTGTTTTACTCTGTCCCCTAGAAACACAGGGATGGGCAAGTCATATTATGACTGGCTTTATGTCACTGTGTTGCCTTGGGGACAGAGTGAACATGTTCATACTATGACTGGCTTATGTCACTGTGTGCCATGGGGACAGAGTGAGCATGTTCATATTATGACTGGCTTATGTCACTGTGTTTGCCATGGGGACAGAGTGAAGCATTTTCATATTATGACTGGCTTATGTCACTGTGTTGCCATGGGGACAGAGTTACACATGTTCATATTATGAACTGGCTTATGTCACTGGGGGGGGGGTGTTGCCATGGGGACAGAGTGAAACATGTTCATATTATGACTGCTATGTCACTGTGTTTGCCATGGGGACGAGGAACATGTTCATACATGACTGGCTTATGTCACTGTGTTGCATGGGACCAGAGTGAAAAATGTTTCACTGTACAGAGACCTTTTACGAAACTGGCAATGAGTTTTTCCCGAGTCTCTAATTTCCAGGAATTTGTACCTGATTTTTTTCTTACTGCTAGTAACTCCAAAAACAGGAAAGCTACAAGTCTTGGCACACCAAAACCTGATATCCGGCCGTTTTGCCGGACAATCATGCACCCCACAGTTTGTGTTTTAATATGGACACCATAACTCAATTATCGTGCATGAGTTATTGCTGTTTTGGTCTCGTCATTCTGAAGATAAATTTTACGACAGTGTGGCCATACACTGACATAGGTATAAAGGATGCTTGTTTTTCTCACTTTTTCGTGAAGTGTAGACGGACTCACACGAGTAAAGAGCGTTCACCTCGTAAAGCGCTATAACCCGGAAATTCCTTCCCTGGCCGCAGCAGAACTTTTCCTGCTCACTTTCACTAGACCTTCTATGGTCGAACCCAGGGCTCCCAGAGACCCCACATTTGGGGGTTTATGAAGACTTAAAATTGCTAAGGACGCCTCTAACAGAATATGGCAGGGGTCCACGGGATACATTAGAAAAATTATTTTTAGTATTCGCAATGCCACTGAGACCATCTATCCACTCCTCTAGGACCCTTTATTACTGTAGTGAAGGAGTCCCTGGGACCCCTTGTTTTTGGCGGGACGATTTGGGAGCCCTGTTAAGCCAGTCTTCGGAATAGTACGACAAAAAACCCGGGGGTCAACTTCGCACATGCTAAAGAACCCCATGACACAGATGAGCAGTTTAGGTTGCTTTCAAATGTAACCCCTCATTCCCTTCCCTTCTTTAGAGTCCCCAATGATCCATGGACTATTCGCCTTCCTCATACACTCCCTCCCCACACACCTCACACACAGAATCACCCACACACAAACACACGCACATACACACCCACAAACCTGGCACTCAAACGCACCTACCCCCGCGACACACACACACGACGCGCGCGCGTGTTGGCGTGCACACACACACAGCCAAACCCATGCCGCGCGCGCCACACACACAGACTGCACCTTTCATTCTAAACCTTCTGAGAAGGGCTACCTTATCACACACACAACACACACATACACACACACCACCACACACCCACAAACACACACACACACATACACACTAGCAACCTCTTTCATTCTAACCCGTCACAAGGTCCAGTCACCTGGGTTGTGCTTCCGCTAGACATGGTGGTCAAGGGCTATAACTCCCCCTTCTTCCGGTTGCCTGGGGATTAATGAGAGAAAAAAAGGAATGTTAAATTCAATAAATCAATAAATAAACCAACCCACAAACAAATTAAAAATACGTAAGGATGACACTCCGCACATTGAACTGAGTCTACGGCCATCCAACCCTTTGCTGACATCTGTGAGGCATAACCTGATGAAATCATAACAGGCCCCTTCCCTATCCTGCATTTTTGATGTCCCATCTTCTGGTCGTACAGTGGCGTTGCCCCACAGCCGCTCATTCAGAATCCCAATTCGCATCTACCACCCCGGCTTGTTCAGGTCGCAGAATCCGAGACCGCGTCACATGGGGACGAATCTATGTTAGGGAGGCCGTCAGGGCAACACCGAGGAGACCTGCACTGCTGCTGAAATCACTTCGTGGGAAGTTCAGGCAAGCCTGTTCAGGAACACACCACCTACCTAGCCCCCTACCTGAAGACACTATTCTCTTCGTCCGGAGCCAGTGTGAGTTGAGGTCCTGCTCTGAGGGTGCTACCACGACCGTCCACCGCCAGCCCCAGAACCACTGATCCCCATGACTTTGACCCCAAGGGCATAGAGTGATCGGAAACCGAAACTGAGTCATCATCACGTGTCATCCCCTCATTTCCATCAATCATTAAAAGAAAAACAATTTCTCATTTTGTGGCTTTGCATTCCTCTGCTCTCATGGTGACCTCATTTCGGTTTCCGTCCACTCTATGCTTGGGTCAAGTCATGGGGATAGTGTTTCTGGGGGCTGCGGTGGACGGTCGTGGTAGCACCCTCAGAGCAGGACCTCACTCACACTGGCTCGCGACCTAAGCAGAATAGTGTCTTCGTAGGGGGCCTTAGTAGGTGGTGTCCTGAACAGGCTCTGCTGAACTCCACCGAAGTGATTCAGCAGCAGTGCAGTGTCTCCTCGCGTTGGTTGCCTCCTGACGGCCTAACATAGATTCGCTCCCATGGACTGCTGGTCTCGGCTTCTGCGACCTGAACAAGCGGGGTGTTAGCTGCAATTGGGATTCTGAATGAGGCCGGCCGGGGGGAGCACGCCACTGTACGACCCAGAAGATGGGACCAAAAAATGCAGGATAGGGAAGGGGCTGGTTCTGATTTCATCAGGTTCATGGGCCTCACAGATGTCGCACATTTTGGATGCCGTAACGGCTGCAGTTCAATGTGCGGATTGCATCCCCTTAATCGTATTTTTTAATTTGTTTTGGTTGGTTTGTTTATTTATTGATTTATTGATTTAACATTCCTTTTTTTCTCTCATTAATCCCCAGGCAACCGGAAGAAGGAGTGGAGTTATAGCCCTTGACCACCATGTCTAGCGGAAGCACAACCCAGGTGACTGGACTTGTGAGCGAGTTAGAATGAAAGAGTTGCTATGTTGTGTTGTGTGTGTGTGTGTGTGTGTGTGTGTTGTGTTGTGTGTGTGTGTATGTGTGTGTGTGTGTGTGATAAGCGTAGCTCCTTCTCGGGGGAGGTTAGAATGAAAGGTTCAGTCTGTCTGTGTGTGTGTGCGCGCGCGCGCTTGTGTGTGTGTGCGTGTGCGCGCGTGCATGCACACTTGTGTGAGTGGCGCATGTGTGTGTGCGTTTGCGTCTAGGTGCGTTTGAGTGCAGGTGTGGGTGTGTATGGTGCGATGTGTTTGTTTGTGTATGATTCTGTGTGTGTGTGTGTGGGGAGGGGTGTATGAGGAGGGCAGGCTAATAGTCCATGGCTCATTGTGTACTTCTAAACGAAGGGGAAGGGACTGAGGTTTTTAATCATTTGAGGCACGCTACAACTGCTCCATCTGTTGTTCACTGGGGTTCGTTTAGGCTGTGCGAAGTGACCGCCTGGTTTTTTGTCATCTCTTCCGAAATGACTTGGCGTGTCACCTATGGCTCTCCAATATCGTCGCGCGCAAAACAAGGGGTCCATTAGGGAGCTCCTTCACTTATAACAGTGATCAAAGAGTGGGCCTAGAGGCGGGATAGAAGGTCCCAGGTGACACTTGTCGTAATGCTAATAAAGACTTTTTTTTTAGTCCATCCCTGGGACCCTCTGCACATTATTTAAGAGGGTGCTTTAGAATTTTAGTGCTTCATAGACAAAACCCCAAATGGGGGTCCCTGTGAGCCCTGGGGGTGTTCAGACCATATTGAAGGTGCTAGTGGTTAAAGTGAGCAGGAAAAGTTCTGCTAGTCGGCTTCTAGGAGAGGATTTGCGGGTTATAGCTGCTTTACGAGGTGTAACGCTTTAGCTTCAGGAAATGTGAGTCTAGTCTAACGCACTTCACGAAAAGTGAGTAAAACAGAGCATGCGGCTTTATACTCTATGTCAGTGTATGTCCACACTGTCGTAAATTTACTCTTCAGCAATGACGAGACAAATACTAGCAATAATCCATGTCTGACTAGTATTGAGTTATGGTGTTCCATATTAAAACACAACTGTTGGAGTGTCTGATTGGTCCTCCCGCCCCCCGCAAACGCGCGGATATCCGGTTTTTGGTGTGGGGCCTAAGACTTGTAGGGCTTCGCTGTTTTTGGGAGTTAATAGTCAGTAAGAACAAAATCAGGTTACGCTATAATTCGCTGGAATTTTAGAGACTGCGGAAAACTGTCATTGGCGCAGCTTTTCGTTAAGAGCTCTGTAAACACGTGTAACATTATTGCGACTCCTGTCGCCGCATGGGCAACACAGTGACATAAGCAGTCATAGTATGAACATGTTCTTCACTCTGTCCCCATGGCAACACGTTTAGTGACATAAGCCAGTCATTATATATTGAACATGTTTTCACTCTGCCTCCCCTATGGCAACACAGTAGTGACAAGAAGCCATGTCATAATAGTGACATGTTTCACACTCTGTCCCCATGCAACACAGTGACATAAGCCAGTCTATAATATGAACATGCTTCACTCTGTCCCCATGGCAACACAGTGACATAAGCCAGTCATAATATGAACAATGCTATCGCTTCTGTCCGCCTTTATGGGCAATCGACTAGTGACATAAGCCTTCATAGTAACTGAGACTTATCACTTCATGCTCTGTCCCCATGGCAACACAGTGACATAAGCCAGTCATAATATGACTTGCACATCCCTGTGTTGCTAGGGGAAAGAGTAACACAAATGTTCACGTTACAGAGACCTGACTTAATGCAATGACATCATTTTGTAACAAGTTTTTATGAAGTTCAGGTGTGGGGGGCTTTTTTGGGTTTTCCGATCTTTCGTTTTACGAGGTTTTGGTGAGGGTTTCACGATCTTTCGTTACAGGTTTGGTGGGTTTTCACGGCCTTTCGTTACAGGTTTTGTGGGTTTTCACGATCTTTCGTTTCAGGTTTTGGGGGGTTCACGTTCTTTCGGTACAGATTTTGGGGGTTTTCCAGGTCTTTCGTTACAGGTTTTGGGGGGTTCGGTTACGATCTTTGCGTTACAGGTTTTCGGGTTTTTTCATGGGACGATCTTCTCTTAGTTACAGGTTTTCGGGGAAGTTTCACAATCTTTCGTTACAGGTTTTTGGGGGGGTTTCCCGATCTTTCGTGCCAGGTTTTGGGGGTTTCACGATCTTTTGTGACAGGTTCCGGGGGTTTCACGATCTTTCGTTACATCTTTCGTTGCAGGTTTTATTTTTAACGATCTTTCGTTACAGGTTTTGTTTGTTTTTTACGATCTTTCGTTACATGTTTTGGGGGGTTTGACGATCTTTCGTTACAGGTTCCGGGGGTTTCACGATCTTTTGTTACAGGGTTTCGTTGCAGGTTGGTTCACGATCTCGACCATCTTTCTGTTACAGGTTTTGTTTGTTTTTTAACGACTTTATCGTTTACATGTTTGGGGAGGGGGGTATTTTCACCGATATAGGTTTCGCTCCTACGCTAATTAACAGTTTCGGGGGGGGGGGGGTTCTTTCACGAGCTTTCGTTTTATTGTTAACAGGTTTGGGGGCGGGGGGAGGGGGGGCGGGGGGGGGGGGGGGGGTGGGGTTTTCACGATCTTTCGTTAAAGGTTTGCGGGTGGAGGGAATATGGGGATTCACGATCATTTATGTTACAGGTTTGGTGCGGGGGGGGGAGGGGAGTTAACGATATTTAATTTCTATATTTCGTTTTTTACGAGTACAGGTTTAGTGGAGGGATATTCGATCTTCCTTTCGTTATTCTTTCGTTCCAGTTACAGGTTTAGGTGAGCGTGGGGGGGTTAACGATCTTTAGTTACAGGTTTGGGGGGGGGGGGGGGGTGGGGGTTACGATCTTTGCAACAGGTTTGGGTCGGAGTTTCAAGATCTTTTGCCAAACAGGTTTGGGGGGGGGTGCTCTGGCTCGTCGCGGGGTTAAAGATTCTTTTGCAACAGGTTGTTTTTGGGTGGTGTTCGGTGGGAGGCCACGAGGGGGGGGTTCACGAATTTGACTTTTGCTTGCAACAGGTATGGGGGGGTTTTTCACGATTCTTTCGTTACAGGTTGTGGGGGGGGACGGGGCGAGGGGGGGGGTAGGCGGTCACTATTTTGAACAGTTCACCTTCCATGGGCACGGGGGGTTTGGTGGGGTGTAGGGGGGGGGTTTCTCAAAGCGTATCTTTTCTGCAAAACAGGGGTAGTCTATATCTCTTGGGGGGGGTTTCACGATCTTTCATGCAACAGGCGGGTGAGTTGGGGGTGGTTGTAGTTGTGTGGTTTTTTTTTTTTCACCCGGTTGTCTAGTGTTCACGGGATGGTTTACTGACGAACGGTTAGTTGTTCTTACACGTTCACGTTTGTGGTTTTTTTTGTTTGTTCTGTTAGGTTTTTTTTTTTGTTTCGGTCAGGTGCATGGCGGTTAAGGTGGGTTGTTGGAAAGGCGTTTTCGTTGTTATTTGAGTCGTTTTTGTGCGTCTAGTTTGTGTGGTTTCCATGACGGGGTTGAGTTGTCGGGGGGTTGGGTTAGTTCTAGGTTTTTGTGTTAGTCTGTGTGTTCGGGCTTTGGGTTGACGTTTTTTGTATCGTATTCACGATTTGGGTTCAGTCGTGTTTCGTTTATTTCACGCTATACGTGGAAGGCACGTCGCTGGGCTTAGTCAGGGGGAGTTCGTTTCACGATCTTTTGCAACAGGTTTGGGGGGTTTCACGATCTTTTGCAACAGGTTTGAGGGTTTTCACGATCTTTCGTTACATCTTTCGTTACAGGTTGTTTTTTTGTACGATCTTTCGTTACAGGTTTTGGGTTTTTTCACGATCTTTTGCAACAGGTATGGGGGGGTTTCACGATCTTTTGCAACAGGTATGGGGGGGTTTCACGATCTTTTGCAACAGGTTTGAGGGGGGCGGGTTCTTCGCCTAAGTTCACGATCTTTATGCAACAGGTTTGGGGGGGTTCACGATCTTTTGCCAACATGTAGGGTGGGGTGGTTTCACGATTTCTTTTGCAAAAAAACGGGGGGAACAGGTATGGGGGGGTTTCACGATCTTTTGCAACAGGTTTGAGGGTTTTCACGATCTTTCGTTACAGGTTTTGGGGGGTTTCACGATCTTTCGTTACATCTTTCGTTACAGGTTGTTTTTTTGTACGATCTTTCGTTACAGGTTTTGGGTTTTTTCACGATCTTTCGTTACATGTTTTGAGGGGTTTTCACGATCTTTAGCTACAGGTTTTGGGGGTTTTCGGGCATTTAGTTTGAGGCTTTGAGACCTTCTCCCACTCAGTTATACCCCTGTATCTGCGTTGTGTGTTTGTTTCTTAGGTGTTTGTTAAATTCCCGTTAGATTGACTGGAATTTGATTTGCCTCAGGGTGAGCCCCGCAAGCAGTCCAAGCGAGCCATGGCCCCCGAACCACGAACTGTGAGTTTCATAATACACCGATATATCACCCCACCCCCCCTCCTCCTCCCCAACCCACCATCTCCCCCTTCCACCAAACCCCTCCATATCCTCCCAATTCCATCATCTAGTTGTCAAGAAACATACACAAGTTCATGCACTCGCACAGTATGCATCCACACACTGGCACGCACGAACGCACGCGCGCGCACACCACAGTCACCATGCACACACACGATCACGCGCAACATGCACGCATCACACACTCACACACATGCACGCTGGTCACGAACGAACGCACACATCCGAGTCACGCACACACGCAACCACGCACTCACACATCATATTACGCTACCGCACGCAACGCACACAGACCACGCGCGCACATTCACGCACACACACACACACATTTGTTTGTTGTTTTTGTTGTTTTAATGTAAGAATGCAAACAGAATTTTTTTTGATTGTTTTGCCTTCTCTTGTTTCACAGCAGTTAATTATGACGACTCGAGAAACCTCTAACAGTAACAGTAATGTGCACAGTGTCCAAGGACCTCTCTTTGGTAGTTTTAGAAGGAAGCTTACACAATCATACTGTTATCAAATCATTTCAGCTACAAAAGACACTGGGTGTTTTAGACTAAGTGAGAAGCCATGGTTGTAACGGTGAGGCTTTCATCATCTCGTGATCACATCGTTGTCCATTCTAGTGGATCACCAAATAAAACGTAATGGATTATATTATCCATTATCGCATATCGAGTATAGTAGTAATCTACAAGAAACTGTCAGGAAAGAATTGACGACCATGCTAAGAAAGGTCAACACGACTGCTCCAGCACCCCCCTAGATGACATCCTGACTAGCACAACCGCAGCTCAACACTTAGTCATGTTTAGAAACAGCATTTTTGTGTGGCTGAAATGATTGTATAACAGTTTGTGAGGTATCAGGACAAGTACCCCCCGGACAAGTACCCATGGACAAGTACCCCCAATACAAACACATTTTTTTTTTTATTTTGTTTCTCTTAATTAAAATATTGTGAAAAGAAATTGGCGGAACCACGCCACGGCACGCAACGCACGTCTACGCACACACGCACGCGCTGCACGCACACACACACACACGGACACACACACACATAACACTACACACACACACCAGACACACACAACACACACACACACAAGTAATCCACACACTATACAGTAAAAGTAATAACACACACAAACACACACGTCGATAACACACCAGCCCTAACACACACACAATGTCACACACACCGACACACACATGCCCACACACAACACGACACAACCACACACACTACAACAAAGCACAAACACCACAACACTGAATACAAACGATACAGTAACACACACACACACAGTCCACACCACACACACACACACACACACACACACACACACGTCACACACACCACACACAGATCGGAGAGAGAGAAGAGACCGACACAGTAGAGAGAGAGAGAGAGAGAGAAGAGAGATAGAGGCAGAGAGAGAGAGAGAGAGAGAGAGAGTAATACACACATATACAGTAAGTACACACACACACACGCACAGTACACAACACATACACTAGGACTAAACACAACAGAGGAAGCACACACACGACACACACACACACAAGCCAACACACACTAATCACACATATACAGTAACAATACACACACACATTCACACACACACACACACAATAAAATACACCACACACCGGTTGGTTCTACACACACCATGAAGCACACATGGCACACAGAAAAAAAAGGGAAAAAGACACACATGGACAAAAACACTGCGACCACACACACCACACACAGACTAGAGCACACACACAACTGTTACACACACCACACACACACACACACACACACAGTATCAGGACAACTACCCCTCAGATACTAGCTGGACAAGCGGCTCCACCACAACGCAGCAAATACAAGGCCATCACCGAGCGCTTAGTTAGAGTTGTGGCCGACTATGGCAACCGCCCTATCTTGGACTTTCTACGAGGTATTGCACACAACATACAGATGTAGATTATATGAAGAACATTTTGCCTTGTATATAATTGCTGGTATATAATTGCCTTGTATATAGAAATTAGTCCATGAAATGTAAAATAAAATATGATATACAAGTAAACAAAAGTCAAATGTTACACTTTTTTTTATTTGACTTATGTATTCCCGAGGGGGGGGGGGGAGGGTCGTGTACTTTGTCCGGTGGGTAGTTTGTGGGGGGGGGGGGGGGCTAGGGGGGTATGTAGGGTTGTCCGGGGGATGTTTGTTGTTGTACTGTCCGGGTATTGTACTTGGTCCGGGGGGTACTTTGTCCTAGGGGGGTAGTTGTTGTCCAGGGGGGGTGATGCTCCGGGGGTACTTG
>CM065705.1:40862976-40883102 GCA_017654935.2 Phymorhynchus buccinoides | reverse complement strand
TTTTTTTTGTTTTTTTTTTTTTTTTTTTTTTTTTTTTTTTTTTTTTTTTTTTTTTTTTTTTTTTTTTTTTTTTTTTTTTTTATATATATATCTACTATCTATATAATATATATACTAGAGAGAGAGAGAGAGATATAGAGAGTTGCATTGTATATGCTTTGTTGCTGGTTTGTGTTATCTTAAATGCTATTTTTGTTGATGAATAAATTATTTGTAA
Source organism: Phymorhynchus buccinoides (assembly GCA_017654935.2). Lineage (NCBI taxonomy): Eukaryota > Metazoa > Mollusca > Gastropoda > Neogastropoda > Raphitomidae > Phymorhynchus > Phymorhynchus buccinoides. Next base: position 40,882,885 of record CM065705.1, on the reverse strand, counting down.
GCGCTTTGGGCTCATTTTTGGGAGCGCTATATAAATTGTACTACTATTATTATTATTATTATTATTATTATTATTATTATTATTAGTATTATTTGTTATTATCATTACGGAACCCTCATGCATATTCTCGGTTTTCGTCCAGCATACTTCTAAGTTTTACAATTTTTTATGGCATTTACTTCTACCTAAACCCGTGTTTACAAAAGACAACCCAACCGTGACACTTTTTCCTCATTGGAGGGCCGGCTTTGCTTTTTTATATCCCAGCCAGTCTTCAAAAATGTATCATTCTACTTGCAGAAATTCAAGTAACACATCAAAAGTCTTGCAGAGGTAAGGAGGAAAGGTCTGGGAAAGGGGCGCTAAGCGTCACCGAAAGGTCTTCGTGACAATATCCCGGGTATCACCAAGCCCGCTATCCGTCCGTCTGGCACGTCGTGGTGGAGTCAAGTCGCACTCGGGGCTCATCTACGAGAGACCCGTGTCGTACTCAAGGTGTCTTGGAGAACGTGATCCGTGATGCTGTCACCTACACCGAGGCACGCCAAAAGGAAGACCGTGACCGCCATGGACCGTGGTGTACGCCCTCAAACGCCAGGGCCAGCACCCTCTACTGGCTTTGGTGGTTAGGCCCCCGAACCTCGCCTCGATCTAAAGAGATCAAAACAACTCGAAAGCCCCTTTCAGGGCTACCATTTTCCCAAGTGGGTCACACATGTCTGTTGCAATAGTTGATTTACTGTTAGTCTTAAGTGTCAACCATGGAGGCTCTGCTACCAGAGTGATTGTAGCGTCCATTTCCGTTTTTGATCATAAGAGAGAGAGTGGTAAAACGCCCATTCTACAGGTAAGAACCCATGCCATTAAACTCAAGAAATGAAACAAATTTCAGTTACATTTACAATGACTTTAAAATACCTCATTGAAATGTCATTGATGTGGTCAACACGATGAGTTTTTTGGAATATTATTGACCTTTTTTTTTTCGTTTTCTCATTTTCTGGACTTGAAAAAGTGAAATAATCTTTATAGTTATAAAAGCTTATTCCTATTGCTTTTGAACGATACTTTTCTTTTTCACAACACTTTTGAGTGTCAGCTTTGAATAGAAGTCAAATGTTTATTTCGCACACTGCTTCATGCACTCACAACATACCGATTTCATCTTTTTTATTGTCAAATGTTTAAATACACAAATTGTTTCTTAATCCTCGAATGATTCCTTAGCACAGGGTAGAATGCGGTGTTTCGTAGGGTACGTCTAGTTTTGTCGCAGCTACGAGTTCGATACTGGGCAAGGTCAATTTTTTTTTATTTCTTAGTTTTGTTAGGAGTGCATGGTCCTTTTTTCAAGTTCGACGCACGTAGCGCATTTGTTTTTTGTTATGTAATCGAGATAACTGTAAGATTGCAAATCCGAATGCTGTTTTGGTATTCTACAAATCTTGAACTGAAGCAGACTATAACTTAGTCTATCATTGCCAGATCTACATATGCTTAAGGTCTCTGCTGTCCTGTCTGTCTGGCTTGACACTGATTTTGTTTTTTTCTGTTTTCTGTACCCCTACCTCTCACGTCTAATGTCCCTGTCTGTCAAACTGTCTGTCTCTATGTCCTGCCTGTCTGTCTCTATGGCCCTCTCTGTCTCTGTCTGTCCCTATCTGTCCTTTCAGTCCTGTCTCTGGTTTGACACTGAATTGATTTATCTGTTCCCTGTCCTCCCAACCCCTGGACACTATGCCCCTCTCTGGTCTGTTTGTCTGTTATGTTTGACGGTCTGTCTGTCTCTCCCTCTCTCTGTTATCTCATAAAATGTGTTGTATGAACGCATGCAAGACCACTAATTTGGTTCTGGAATGTCCTGCCTGTCTGTCCTGGCCTGCTTCCTGGTTCTGGTCTCCCTCTAAGCCGGTACTCTCCGGTGTGTGGTGTGTGTGTGTGTGTGTGTGTGTGTGTTGTGTGTGTGTGTTTGTGTGTGTGTGTGTGTGGTGGTGTGTGTGGTGGTGTATGTGTGTGTGTGTGTGTGTGTGTTGTGACTGTATCTGTATGGTGGTGTGTGGTGGTGTTTGTGTGTGTGTTTGTTTGTTTGTGTGTGGTTGTGCTCGGTGTGTGTGTGTATGTGGAGTGTGTGCGCGTTGGAGAGACACTGAGAAACAGACAGAGTCGTCATAAATGGGTGCCTCCGGACTTTGCCTCAGACTAACCGCTTCCTCCTCCTCCAATCATTCCTTGCCTCCGCTGGCCCGCTGCCACAACGCTGGTGTCAACCGATGACGTCCTGCATGTGCACAGTGAAATCGCCCCCTCCATATCATCTATATAGAGTGGGGTGATATAGAACGACCACGACTATGCGTTTCTGATTTTCTGTCTCACTACCGCTCACTATCTATGTCTCTCTCTTTCTGTCTGTCTCTATGTCCCTCTCGGTCTGTCTGTCTCTATGTCCTTCTCTGTCTGTCTGACTTGAAACTGATTTGTTTTTTCTGTTTTCTGTCTCACTCTATGCCCCTATGGATATGTCTCTATGTCCCTCTCTGTCTGTCTTTACGTCCTATCTGTCTCTGTCTGTCTATCTGTCTGTCTAATCATTCTATCCTGTCCCTGTCTCTGGAAATGTTGTTCCCTATCTGTCACGTCAGTCTGTCTTTGTTGAACACTGAAATTGATTTCTCTGTTCCTTTCCCTCAACTCCCAACCTCCTGACTCTATGTCCCAATACATGCTCATACTCCTTCCTCTCGTCTCCACTGTCTGTCTGTCTCTAATGTGTCGTCCCTGAATCTGGTCAACTGTCCCAGTCCTGGCTGTTTTTTTGGTTCTGACAGCTGAATTTTGATTTCCGCTGTTCCCCTGTCTCCCAGCCTCTGACTATGATGTCCCCCCTCTAATCTTGTCTTTGAGCCTGGTATGTGTGACGGTCTGTCTGTCGACTTCCTGCTTGTCTGTCTGTCTCCCATCTTCGAGTGTGTGTGTTGTGTGTGTGTGTGGTTTGTGTGTTTGTGGTGTGTGTGTGTGTGTGCGGGTCGTGCGTGCTTGCGTGTGTGTGTGTGTGTGCCCGATTTTGAGAGAGAGAAAACAACCACACACACACACACACAACCCCACACATCACTAGGACACACGACACACACACACACAACATCACACACACACTACACACAAAAAAACAGGAGATAGAGAGAGAATGTGGGGCCGTTTCTCGACCACGCTCCCTTTAATAGGACTACTTTAGAAGGACTTCTAAGATTTCATAATGATATTAATAAGTCTCACACTATATCGATGCGAATATAGGCCATGATCTTTTATTTAGGAAAAATAATTTTGCAGACATATGATACAGAGAGAGTAACACGGGTGAAATACCACCCCAAATACTGATCAGGCCCAACGTTGCTTAACTTCAGTGATCGGATGGGAACCAGTGTTTTCAACGTGTTATGGCCGTTGGCGAACAGAAACCAAACGCAAACGGAACCTGAATGATTGAGCCAAAAGGTGAATATACTTTCTTTCTTTTTTTTACAGGTGAACTGTGTGCACAATCCGTGTCGCAAAATGGTATAACTGAAAGACAGCGCTTCTGAGACTCATCGTTGATTGGTTGGAAAGCCCGCCAAGGTAAGCGTGTATAAAGGTTGGAAACGCACCAGTCTGAGCTTCATTCGTCTCTTTCTCGCCGTATTCACAGCAGAAGAAGACAGCGTTCAGTCTACAACTCTACAACTCTACAAATCTCCTTATCATGGCTCGTACCAAGCAAACCGCTCGCAAGTCTACTGGAGGGAAAGCTCCCCGCAAACAGCTGGCTACCAAGGCGGCCAGGAAGAGCGCGCCTGCCACAGGCGGAGTGAAGAAGCCCCACCGCTACAGGCCCGGCACCGTGGCCCTGCGTGAGATCCGTCGCTACCAGAAGAGCACCGAGCTGCTGATCCGCAAGCTGCCCTTCCAGCGCCTGGTCCGCGAGATCGCCAAGGACTTCAAGACGGACCTGCGTTTCCAGAGCTCGGCCGTCATGGCCCTGCAGGAAGCCAGCGGGGGGCCTACCTGGGTGGGTCTTTTTGAAAGGGACACAAAAAAAAAAATTGGCGCCATCCCACGGCCAAGCGTTGGTGGGGAACCCATATTGGGGCCCAAGGGGGGAACAATCCAGCTGGCCCGTTCGTAACCGGATGGGCAAAACAAAACGTGTTAAGCGTTAAATCGGGAGCCTGGGGCTCCAAGGAGGGCAATCTTTCTAATCTAAGGTTCCTTTTTCAGGGGGGACCAACACAAGCTCCGGGAAGTGGGTCACAAAAAGTTGCATTGTTGACATTGTCTTGTTAACATCGTTACTACAATGTGGGGCTTAGCACACCTGCAACCAGTGCATACAGACTATAAATCAACCTTGATCTTTGAGTAGATTAAAGCAACACCTTACCATATTTTATTACTGCGATTGATTCAAAAAACCAGGGAACTCAATTCCTTAGGCACCCGTCATGACAATTATTTTGAAATGACCTGTGTTTTGTTGCACAATAGGGTTTCCCCCAACGTGACTATTAAGTTGGGAACTCACTTTGCTCTGGTTTGTTAGTAAGTTTTAATCTTGTGGATTTTGTTTGCTTTTGCAAAAACTGGTTACATTGTAGTGATCATATTGACTTTTGGTGGAACAAGACGTATGTCTAAAAAATTCTAATGGCCGCTTTATTACTTTAGACTTTTAAACGCTTGTGCTCAAGTTGTTATACAATGTTCAGCCTTTTCCTTTTCTTGTAAAGGATGTATTGCTTATACAGTTTCCGGGGGGACAGTTTCATTCACTAGGAAAAAAAACGTCTTTATGGTTATTTAAATTGTTCCAGGCCCAGAAGGATGTTAAAAAGGATGTTCCACTTTCCACTTTGTTGGCACTTGAGTAACTTGACAAGAAAATGGTGAAGGAGGTTAACTATTAAAACAGGGGCATTTACACTACTCAAATTGCGACGGTTTGATTTCAGTGGAAACCCCACTTCTGGAAGTTTTGGTGGGTGAGCCCGCAAAAAAAAAGAGGCCTTGGGCGGGAGGGGGAAGGAAGGCAAGCCAGGGGACAGCCTTGTTTTGGTAAAAACTCAAACTTCAGGGTCCGCCTTTACTTGCTGCCTACGGTGGACTTGGTGACCGGGCTTGGGGTTTTTCCCCCCCCTCGCCTCCCACAAACCCCCCCCCCCCAGTGGCATGGCTACTTTGCCAGCTCATTCAGGGCAGAGCAGGGGCGGGCACAAAGGCCGTCTGGGATCTCGCGGGGGGGGGGGGACCTGGGGATGGGTTTTTGTTTTTGTTTTAAATGGATCTCAGTTTTTGTGTGCAAATTGGGGTTTTTCCCCGTAAAACCATCTAAAGGATTTACTTTGATTTGCGTAATTCGTGTAGTCAAATGAACGCGCATGCGCGCGTGCGCGCGCACGCGCGCACGCACGCACACTTACACGCACACGCACACGCACGCGCACTCACCACGCACACGCACACACACACACACCAACACACTTACACGCCCACGAGCCAAGTGAGAGATGAGAATGGAGGCAGCTAGGCTAGTAAAATGCTGGATAAACTCATAAAAGACCCAGAGAGTACTGATTATACGGATGGACACGAATGCACATAAACTTGACAAACGTGCAGCTTCCTTCGCAAAAGAAAAGATGACACAATGCAGCAACAGACTGACCGACAGCACAACTGGTCAGTCCGTTATCAAGCACATGCTAATTATAACACTAGGGTCAGCCCACATCAAACAGAATATGATGGCCCCCCCCCCCCAGTCACAATGGTCAGTCCCGTATATCACAAGCACTGGTCTGAGGTCACCATCGGTTTGGATTGGGCGGGTCAAGGGTTAGGGGAAGACGGAGTGGGGGAGAGGAATGTGTAGAGATGGGTTGTGGAACAGATTTAACTCCAAAGTAAGTAAATTCCATTTTGAAAACTGCTCTTATGTGCCATACTAAATCACATCAGAACAGATAAATCCATAGTATTACGAAAGGTCCTTGGATTTATTCTAGATTTTTTTTATAGAAAGACAGATTTGGGACATGTGGATGCCACAGGGCATGATGGTTATGTCACATAAATTGCAGTTGTCATTGCTATACGTATAGTTGTCAGGAATACGATTTATTTAAACAAGCATAATGCTGTGCAGTTTGGTAATCAATAGACTATGACTTAACGGTCAATAATAATGCAATGAGAATCGGTGACCCCACTTGGGAAAATGGGTGGCCCTGAAAAGGGCCTAGATTTGAAAGCAAGCAAGCAAGCCGATTTGTTCTTACTTAACCCTTTTGTCGCTGCTTGGCAACCACAATGATTGAGCACCCATGTCCTGAAAGGCATCAAATGAAGGGTCGGTTATCTGATGTTCTTAATGTTGGGAAGGTAAAATAGGCCCTATTTTATGGACGTCGCAAAGGAATCCAAATATGGCAGATGAAATCTTTTGCTCTACCCAGATGAAATCCTTTTTTCTCTACCCAGGTAGGTTTAATGGAGAGTTTGGGCTGAAAATGGCTGGCGGTTGAAGGTTTTAACCGCTATTGTCAGGAAATACTGACAGGTAAAAAAACGGAGCTATCTTGTCAGAGTGTTTGCACTCTTTTGGTAACTTTCTGGGTAGCAAATCAAATTAGAAACGAATCTTGGGTTCGTTTCTAAATTTGACCTTTTTGGTGTAAGGGACAAGAAGATAACGAACGATCTACTCACGGCCTTGGATGAAACAAGGTTACTCTTCTCTTTCTCCTTATCTTTCTTGCAGCGTTTGATTACTATTGACCACTCTGATCCTCAGTTCTAGACTTCACCCTCCTTTGGTCTTCTGGGCTGTTCTTTTTCCGGTTTCTTCCTACCTCTCTGATCGCACACAGAGCAGTTGTTGTCAATGGTTTCCCATCTCTTCCAAAAGGTCTTCAGTTTCGTTGTGGCCCCAAGGTTCAGTCTTAGGCCCTATCATTTCTGTTCTTTATACCACCTCTCTCCACCATCATCAACCGCATTCTCTCAAATCATGCTTTTCTGATGATATCAGCTGTACATTTCTGCCCACCTGAGTCAGTTAGATATCAATGATTTAGTTCTTCTAAGTGTGCATTCTGCTGTTAAACAATGGATGTTCTATAACAACTGTAAAACTAAGATGCTTTAAAAGACAGATGATTCTTGTAGCCTTTTAACCACACATTAAACTCGTTCTCCAGTTTTTTATCCACATTGATGGCACTGAGATCAATCTATCAGCATCTGTCCGCAATCTAGGTGTCACTTTGGCCCAAACCTTTCTTTCAAACAGCATGTTTCCAATGTTTTGCAAGTCCTTACTATCTAGAACTTCGAAGAATTAGTTCAATCCGCCGTTTCCTTCCTCTCTCATATGCCCTGAAACTCTAGTAATAAGCTTTTGTTCTGTCTCGCCTTGCTACTGTAACTCACTAGTCTTCTTGCTGCTGTCCATCAACTCGCATCTCTAAGCTCGAATGCTGCCCGCTCATTTCTCCTCCCCTAGGTACGATCATATCACTCTGGTTCTTTCGTTCCCTACTTGGCTCTCCGTTCAATCACTTCGTCTTCTGATTCTCGTCCTCCTTTCCCTTCCCTCCACTCCATCTCAAATCGGCTGGCCAACGTTTCTTTTTCCTGTCAAAGCACCATCTCTTGGGAATTATCTGCCTTCGCCTTCTCCGACATTCAACGCAGAGTCTCCTCATTCACACCTTCTCTTAAAAAAAACCTCTTTTTCCTGCTGCAACCCTCAGATATTTGATCAGTTGTCTATCGTTTGTGCCGTGAGGGACTAAGAATAGAGGTTTGTGCAGTGTTTTGTGGTGTGTGTGTGTGTGTCAGTCAAGTCAGTCAAGTCAAAATTGATCTTTATTGACGATAAAGAGTAAAGCTTGATAAGCTTTTTACGTCCTGTGTGTGTGTGTGTGTGGTGTGTGTGTGTGTGTTGTTTGTGTGTGTGTGGGTGTGTGTGTGTGTGTGTGTGGGTGTTGTTTGTGTTGGGTGTGTGTGTGTGTGTGTTGTGTGTGTGTGTGTGTGTGTGTGTTGTGTATGCTGTGTGAGCATGCATATGAGCATACATGTTGCTTGTGTGTTTCTTGGTTTTGTGTGGGGTTAGTGTGCACGCAATGTGTATGTGTGTTGTCCTGTATGCATGTGGGTGTAATCTGTCTACGTGAGTGTATTTGTTGTGTAGCCTCTCACGTTTGTGTATGTGTGTTTGGTGTATGGGTCATCCATGCAACTCAGTTGCTATGGCTTACTGATGAATTGAATATGAGTCATGTTGATAAATGTTAGAGTGCCGGCGTGGACCTGTGTGTGTGTGTGTGTGTGTGTGTGTGTGTGTGCGCCGTGCGTGCGTGTGTGTGTGTGGTGTGTGTTGGTGTGTGTGTGTGTGTGTGTGTGTGTGTGTGTGTGTGTGTGTTGTGTGTGTGTGTTAGAGATGATGAGAGATAGATGAGAGAGGAAGAGATAGAGAGAGAGAAGAGAGAGCAGAGAGTTGCATTGTATATTGCGTTGTTGCTGGTTTGTGTTAGTCCTTAAATTGCTATTTTTTGTTGATGAATAATTATTGTAAACGCTTTGGGCTCATTTTGGGAAGCGCTATATAAATGTACTACTATTATTATTTTATTATTATATTATTATTATTTATTATTATTATTATTGTTATTTCATTACGGAACCCTCATAGCATATTTCATCGTTTTCGTCCAGCATACTAAGTTTTTACAATATTTTATGGCATTTACTTCTACTAAACGGCGGGAACCTAATAAAAAAACCCGTAATTTCCGCCAATTCTAGGTGGTCGGGATGGTTGGGTATATATACATTAATTTCCTTCCATTTTGTTTCAGAATTCTCTTAGCGAAAGTTGAAGAATCAGCATCAAAATGTCTGGCAGAGGTAAAGGAGGAAAAGGTCTGGGAAAGGGGGGCGCTAAGCGTCACCGAAAGGTGCTTCGTGACAATATCCAGGGTATCACCAAGCCCGCTATCCGTCGTCTGGCACGTCGTGGTGGAGTCAAGCGCATCTCGGGGCTCATCTACGAGGAGACCCGTGGCGTACTCAAGGTGTTCTTGGAGAACGTGATCCGTGATGCTGTCACCTACACCGAGCACGCCAAAAGGAAGACCGTGACCGCCATGGACGTGGTGTACGCCCTCAAACGCCAGGGCCGCACCCTCTACGGCTTTGGTGGTTAGGCCCCGAACCTCGCCTCGATCTTAAGAGATCAAAACAACTCGAAAAGCCCTTTTCAGGGCTACACATTTTCCCAAGTGGGTCACACATGTCTGTTGCAATAGTTGATTTACATGTTAGTCTTAGTGTCAACCATGGAGCTGCTACCAGAGTGATTGTAGCGTCCATTCGTTTTGATCATAAGAGAGAGAGTGGTAAAAAGCTCATCATACCAGGGTAAGAAGCCCATGCCAATTAACTAATGAAATGAAAGAAACTTTCAGTGATGTCCATACCATTAACAGTTTAAAATCACCCTCATTGAAAAGATTTACATATCTGTGGTCAACAAAGATGAAGGTTTTAAATAATTTATTGACCTATTATTTTTTCGTTTATAATATTTTCTGTACTTGGAAATAAGTGAAATAAAGCTATTTTTATATTTATACAAAGCTTATTCTATGAGCTTTTGAACGATAGTTTTCTTTTTCAGCAACACTTTGATTGCCAGCTTTGAATAGAAGTCAAAATCTTTAGTCCGCACACTGCTTCATCCAGTCACAACCGATTTAATCTTTCATTGTCAAATATTTAAATATACAAATTGTTTCCACATCATTGAATGATTCCTTAGCACAGAGGTAGAATGCGTGTTTCGTAGGGTCCGTCTAGTTATGTCTCAGCTACGAGTTCGATACTGGGCAAGGTCAATTTTTTTTTAATTTCTTAGATTTTGTTAGTGTGCATTCCTTTTTCCCCCCCCTACCCACCCCCCCCCCCCAGTCGCGCACGTATGCGCATTTGTTTTTTGTATGTAATCGAGATAACTGTAGATTGCAAATCACACGATGCTGTTTTTGGAATGTCTAAAAATCTTGAACTAAAGCTAGACTATATATCTTAGTCTACATTGAGGGCAAGATCTAATAATGCTTTAATGTCTCTGTCTATCGATGTCTGTCCTGGCTTGACACTGATTTGATTTTTTCTGTTTTTTGTACACCCTTACCTCTCACTATCTATGTCCTGAGTCTGTCAACCATGTCTGTCTCTATGTTCCTGCCTGTCTGTCTCTATGTCCCTCTCTGTCTCTGTCTGTCCCTATCTGTCACTTTCAGTCTGTCTCTGGTTTTGACACTGAATTGATTTATCTGTTCCCTGTCTCCCAACCCCTGACACTATGCCCCTCTCTGTCTGTTTGTCTGTATGTTTGACGGTCTGTCTGTCTCTCCCTCTCTCTGTGATCTCATAAAATGTGTGTATCAACGCATGCAAGACCACTAATTTGGTTCTGGAATGTCTGCCTGTCTGTCTGCCTGCTTCCTGTCTGTCTCCCTCTTCAGCCGGTATCTCCGTGTGTGTGTGTGTGTATGTGTGTGTGTGTGTGTGTGTGTGTGTGTGTGTGTGTGTGTTGTGTGTGTGTGTGTGTGTGTAGTGTGTGTGTGTGTGTGTGTGTGTGTGTGTGTGTTTGACTGTATGAAGTGTTGTGTGTGTGTGTGTGTGTGTTGTGTGTGTGTGTGTGTGTGTGTGTGTGTGTGTGTGTGTGTGTGTGTGTGTCGTGTGTGTGTGTGTATGTGTGATGTGAGTGTGTGCGCGTTGAGAGAGACACTGAGAAACAGACAGAGTCGTCTAATGGGTGCCTCAGGAGCTTTGCCTCAGGAACTAACCGCTTCCTCCAATCATTCCTGCCTTCCGCTGTCCGCTGCCACAACGCTGATGTCAACCGATGACTGCCCGCATGTGCACAGTGAAATCGCCAACTCCATATAATCATACGCCCGAGGGTGATATAGAACAAAACCCGAACTAAGCGTTTATGATTTCTGTCTCACTACCGTACTCTATGTCTCTCTGCTTTCTGTCTGTCTCTATGTGCTCTCTCGGTCTGTCTGTCTCTATGTCCTTCTCTGTCTGTCTGACTTGAAACTGATTTGTTTTTTCTGTTTTCTGTCTCACTCTATGCCCCTATGGATATGTCTCTATGTCCCTCTCTGTCTGTCTTTACGTCCTCTCTGTCTCTGTCTGTCTATCTGTATGTCTCTATGGTTTGTCCCTATCTGTCACTGTCCAGTCTTGTCTTTGGTTTGACACTTCTCCTCTTTGACACTGAATTGATTTCTCTGTTCCCTGTCTCCCAACCTCTGACTCTATGTCCCTCTCTGTCTCTGTCTATCTGTCTCTATATGTCTGTTATCATCTCTCTCCACTCTCCGTTCTTTGTCTGTCTGTCTGACACTCTGAATTGATTTCTCTGTTCCCTGTTCTCCCAGCCTCTGACTATGCCCCCTCTCCTCTCTGTCTTGGTCTGTATTGTGCCAACGACGGTCTAGTCTGTCTCTTCCTGCTTTTGTCTGTACTGTCTCCCTCTTTCGAGTGAGTGTGTGTGCTGTGTTGTGTGTGTGTTTGTGTGTTGTGTGGGTGTGCGTGTGTTGTGTGTGTGTGTAGTGTGCGTGTGCGGGTTTTGCGTGCGCTGTGCGTGTGCGCGTGTGTTGTGTGCACGAGTTAGTTGTTGAGAGAGAGTGAGAGGAGAAGAGGAGTACACTGAGACAAACAACAACACCCACACACAACACACACACACACACACACACACACACCACACCACAACACACACACACACACAACACACACACACACACACAGCAGAAGATGAGATGAGGGAATGCGGTGTTTTTTTCGAACCACGACGCACTTTAATAGGGACTTCCTTTAGAAGGACACTTCCACCTTTTATCCTTCTAAGATTTCATAATGATATTAATAAGTCTCACACTATATCGATGCGAATATGCGAATATCGGCCCATGATCTGTATTTAGGAAAAAAAATAAAAAAAAAAAAAAGATAAAATAATTTTTTGCAGACATATGATACAGATGAGAGTAAAGTAACACGGGTGGAAAATACCACCCCAAATACTGATCAGGCCCAACGTTGCTTAACTTCAGTGATCGGATGGGAACCAGTGTTTTCAACGTGTTATGGCCGTTGGCGAACAGAAACCAAACGCAAACGGAACCTGAATGATTGAGCCAAAAGGTGAAGATGTATGGACGTTCTTATCTTTCTTTTTACAACGGCAGTTGACACTAGTGTCCTGCAAGAGGTGTCACCACAAAATCCGGTGTCGACAATGGAACAACGGATTACGGTATAACAACTGAAATGACAGCGCGCTTCTGCAGCCTCATCCGTTTTGATTAGGTTGGAAAGCCCCGACCGCCAAGGTGAAGCGTCCGAGTGCTGCCGCTAATAGTATAAAATGGTATGGAAACGTCACACCAGTACGACTGTTAAATGAAGTGTTACAGTTGGTTGGGGATAACGCTCACCATTCCCGTTCTCTGGATCTTCATTCGTTCTCTTTCTAGGCGGTATTCACAGCAGTAGAACCCAGCACGTTTCATAGGGTCCTACCAACTCTAAAACTCTAACTACAAACGTCTCCCTTATCATGGCTAGCCCGCTTCGTACCAAAAAGCAAAAACCGCTCGCGCAAAAGTCTACTGGAGGGGGGGGACAGAACGTCATCCACTCGCCAAACAGCACTGGGCTAACCCAAGGGCCCAAGCCTCACATTTAGAGACCAGGGACTTAAGACCGGCGAACGCCAGCCCTTGCAACCAGGGCGGAGTGAAGATAAAAAACAATACAGTGAGAGAAGTGAAGAAGCCCCCACACAGTTCATAACCCGCAAGCACGCTAACCAGAGCCCGGGTCACCCCGCGTGCGGAGACTCCTTCGCCTTTTCCGTTCGAGCACACATCCGTCAAGCGTACAAGAAGAGCACCCGACGCTATTGATCCGGAAAGCGATCCCTTCCAGCTAGAACCCGCCTGCGTCCGCGAAGGACGCCCGGGACTTCAAAACACGGACCATGCGTTGTCCAGAGCTCAGCAGTCCAGCGCCGCACTGAACGCGAACAACGCAAGCGAGGCCTATCTGGTGGGTCTGTTCGAAGACACCAACCTTTGTGCCATCCACGCCAAGCGTGTGACCATCATGCCCAAGGACATCCAGCTGGCACGCCGTATCCGTGGCGAGCGCGCTTAAGCTCTAGCTTTGAGCCTAGCTCCTTAGACAACCCCTACTTTAGGTCCTTTTCAGGACCACCCAGATTCCCGAGTGGGTCACGACTCGTTGCATGGGTTACTGTTACTAACATCGCAAGTACAATGTGAATATTAGCAAACCTGCAACAAGTGCATAATACTATAATTCAAGATTGATTTTTGCATTGTTTGAAGCAAAACTAAGTTTTCTGGCAATGCGAGTGATTCAAACGAAATGCGACTCATTCAAAGTGGCACCCCTGAGGATGAGTTTTTGCGAGAAACACGTCGAGATCACCAGGGAATCACCATTTACAGAGATTGCAACACTCCCTTTTGCTTCTGTTTTGTAAGAAGTGAAATCGTGGTTTCTTCCTTTCGGAACCTACCAGAAGTTAGATTATTTCAGTGAAAGAGAAGACATGTGTCTTCTCTTTTCTAATGTCTGCCTGAGTTTATGCCAAATCGTTTGCACAAAATGTCCGCAATACAAAGCCTTTTCATTTTTGTAAATATGTTTTTATATACAGTTTACCAAAGACAGTTTCATTCACAACTAAGAAAATAGCTCCATGGTTCTTGTTTTTACTGCACTGCCAAATTGAAAAAAGCTTCAACCACTTTTATTAGTGGCCTCCACCCACCCCATCCAAAATGGCTTTCTAACTCCGCCAAGGAGGAATCGCCGTTTTTAGGGTTTGATTTCTAGGAAACCAGAGCAAAATGACTGTTCCAATCCTTGAAAAGACTGTCTTTCTGGTGACCTCGACGTGTTTCTTGCAAAAACTCATCCGTCAGGGTCCGCCTTTAATGCAGGGTACGGTTTCATTTTTCACGTTGCTTGAAGTAAAACCAATTTTGTTCTCTAACTTTGTGACTACGTGAGGTGGCTGGCTACTTTGTAATTTGATTCTTGAACAAACAATTGCTGTAACAAAACCATACAACAAAATAATTAGGCCTATTCGTTTTTGTTTTTGTTTTAAATGGATCTCAGTTTTTGTGTGCAAATTGGGGTTTTTCCCCGTAAAACCATCTAAAGGATTTACTTTGATTTGCGTAATTCGTGTAGTCAAATGAACGCGCATGCGCGCGTGCGCGCGCACGCACGCACGCACACGCACACGCACACGCACACGCACACGCACACGCACGCACACACGCACACGCACACGCACACACACACACACACACACACTTACACGCCCACAAGCCAAGTGAGAGATGAGAATGAGGCAACTAGGATAGTAAAACTGCTGGGATAAAACTCATAAAAGACCCAGAGAGTACTGATTATACAGATGGACACGAAGGCACATAAACTTGACAAACGTGCAGCTTCCTTCGCAAAAGAAAAGGATGACACAATGCAGCACAGACTGACCGACAGCACAACTGGTCAGTCCGTTATCAAGCACTGGCTAATAATAACACTATGTGGTCAGCCCACATCAAACAGAATAATGATGCCGTCACAATGGTCAGTCCGTTATCAAGCACTGGCTGAGGATCCATCGGTTGATTGGGCGGGTCAAGGGTTAGGGGAAGACGGAGGTGGGGAGAGGAGTGTGTAGAGATGGGTGTGGAACAGATTTAACTCAAAGTAGAAATTCCATTTTGAAACTGCTCTTATGCCATACTAAATCACATCAGAACAGATAAATCCATAGTATTACGAAAAGGTCTTGGATTTTATTCTAGATTTTTTTTATAGAAAAACAGATTTGGACATGTGGATGCCAAGCATGATGGTTATGTCACATAAATTGCAGTTGTCATTGCTTACGTAGAGTTGTCAGGAATACGATTTATTTAAACAAGCATAATGCGTGTGCAGTTTGGTAATCATAACTATGACTTAACGGTCAATATAATGCAATGAGAATCGGTGACCCCACTTGGGAAAATGGGTGGCCCTGAAAAGGGCCTAGATTTGAAAGCAAGCAAGCAAGCCTGGTTTTTTTTCAGCTCAGGCTTTACTTGCTGCTGGTGTACTTGGTGACCGCCTTGGTCCCCTCGCTCACGGCGTGCTTGGCCAGCTCGCCAGGCAGCAGCAGGCGCACAGCCGTCTGGATCTCGCGGCTGGTGATGGTGGAGCGCTTGTTGTAATGGGCCAGTCTCGAGGCTTCGGCGGCGATCCTTTCGAAGATGTCGTTCACGAAGCTGTTCATGATGGACATGGCCTTGCTGCTGATACCAGTGTCAGGGTGCACCTGCTTTAGCACCTTGTAGATGTAGATGGCATAGCTTTCCTTCCTCTTCCTCTTGCGCTTCTTTTCGCCTGTGCGAACGGCCTTGGCTTTTCCGGCCTTTTTGGCGCCCTTTGAACTCACTTTGGGTGGCATGGTCTCACGGTTGAACGCTTTCAATACAGATAAACTAGAGCTACTCTGTCGATTGACGTTGTGTGAAGTTGGACTCAGAAAAACGGAACTTTTGGTTTGTGTTGCTGGCCTTGCTTCCTGGTGGTAGGAATAGAGCAAGATGATTGGCTGACTAACAGTCAACAGTTTAACATTAGAGTTTGCATAAAAAGGCTGAGACAGTGTGCAGTCAGGCATAAATGCTCGCTTCGCATCAAGGTGTTCGTCTTAGAAAATTGTTCTCCTCACAACCACTACTCTCTCTCGTCATGTCTGGACGTGGAAAAGGTGGCAAAGTCAAGGGCAAGAGCAAGTCCCGCTCATCCCGCGCTGGACTCCAGTTCCCCGTGGGTCGAATCCACAGACTTCTCCGTAAAGGCAACTATGCTGAACGTGTAGGTGCGGGCGCTCCTGTTTACCTGGCGGCTGTTCTGGAGTACCTGGCCGCTGAGGTGCTGGAGTTGGCAGGCAACGCTGCCCGGGACAACAAGAAGACCAGAATCATCCCTCGCCACCTGCAGCTGGCCATCCGTAATGACGAGGAGCTCAACAAGCTGCTGTCCGGGGTCACCATCGCCCAGGGAGGCGTGCTGCCCAATATCCAGGCCGTGCTGCTGCCCAAGAAATCGCAGGCCAAGACTTCCAGCGGAAAGGCTTGAGAAGCCTCCTTGCCAGCTAGCCCCTTGCTATCCCATTTAAAGGTCCTTTTCAGGACCACCACATATTCCTAAGTGGGACACGTCATCTCGTTGCATTAGCCTTAGGGTTGTGTATGCACAATCCAGCAAAAAACAACACAATTTCTTATACATTCCAGGAAGCTTTCAATTGTTACATAAACCAGCTAAGGTGGTTTCATGTTTGTTTTCAATGCCTTGTGTTCAAGACAGTAAATGCAACTATCACAATACACAATCAATGCAGTGCAGTCATTATTAACACGCCCATTAGCCAATCAATACAGTGCAGTCATTATTAACACGCATATTGGGCCTCTGAAGGATGGCAGCAGGTCTAGATGCTGACCACGTAAATATCAATTGTAGGTAACGCATAGCATGCTTGTTTGCTATTGTATATATTTAGCACCTATAGCAAAAACAACATTGAAATTTAAACACCATTTTGTCTCAGTGTGTGTGTGTGGTGCTTGTGGCGCGCGCGACAGATGAGTGATTTGTTCTAACTTTAACCCTTTTGTCGCCTCTTGGCACCACAATGACCGAGCACCCATGTCACTAAAAGGCATCAAAATGAGGGTCTGTTATCCAATGACCTTATGTTCTTAATGTTGGGAGGTAAGAATAGGCCCTATTTTAGGACGGGTTCGAAAGGAATCCAAAATATTGCAGATGAAATCTTTTCTCTACCCAGATGAAATCTTTTCTCTACCCAGGTAGGTTTAAATGGAAAGCTTTGGCTAAAAAATGGCTGGCGTTGAAAAGGTTAAAGCAAGATATATTCAGTAATACTGACAAGGTAAAAAAAACGGAGCTATCTTGTCAGAGGTTTGCACTCTTTTGGTACTTTCTGGTAGCAAAATCAAATTAGAACGAATCTTGGGTTCGTTTCTAAATTTGACCTTTTTGGGTGTAAGGGACAAGAAGATAACGAACGATCTACTCACTGCCTTGGATGAAAACAAGGTTTCTCTTTTCTCTCTCTCCTTGATCTTTCTGCAGCATTTGACACTATCGACCACTCCATCCTCAATTCTAGACTTCACACCTCTTTTGGTCCATCTTCGGCTGCGTCTGCTCCTCGTCTTCTTCCTACCTACGCTACCTCTCTCCTACCACACGAGATAACTTCGTCATCACCTCGTGTCGTCCTGCGCTTGCCAAAAGGTCTGCAGCTATCGTTGTGCCAACACTCAGGCATCGCTCTTAGGCCGCCAGCCTTTTTTGTTCAGTGGACTATACTCAGGCGATATCTACTACTCACAGCATCATCAACCAGCATTCTGTGCATACCATGCATCAAGCTTTTCTCGATGACTCTCTAACTCGTACATCTCTTCGCCCTCTGACTCAGTTAGATCAAATGATCTCTTCTTCTAAGTTGTGCATCTCTGCTGTTAAAACTTGGATGTTTTACAACAAACTGCAACTAAACGCTGAAATCACAGTACTTCGATCTCTTGTAGCCTACATCAACACAATTACATCACCAACAGCTTCTCCCAGGTTTTGTCGACACTACGTTGGCACTCGAGATCAAAGCTATCAGCATCCGTCACGCAATCATGCTCTACTACACATATTGGACAACAACTACCATTTCTTTCAAACTGCATAGTTTCCTAATGTTTGCATGACTTACTATCTAGAACTTCGAAGAATTAGTTCAATCCGCGTTGAACAGTCACATCAACATCCATACGCCCTGAAAGACTCTTAGTATGGTGCTTTTGTCCTGTCTCCGCCTTGGACTACTGTAACTCACTTCTTGCTGGCTGTCCATCAACTCTCATCTCTAGCTCCATAACGGGTCCAGAAGATGCTGCTCAG
The DNA here is from genome assembly GCA_017654935.2 of Phymorhynchus buccinoides. Classification (NCBI taxonomy): domain Eukaryota; kingdom Metazoa; phylum Mollusca; class Gastropoda; order Neogastropoda; family Raphitomidae; genus Phymorhynchus; species Phymorhynchus buccinoides. The sequence goes on along the minus strand of CM065705.1, from coordinate 40,864,729 downwards.
TCTCAATTTCTCGCTCACCTTAGGTACGATCATATCACTCCGGCTCTTCGTTCTCTACATTGGCTCTCAGTTCAGATCACGTATCGTCTTCTGATTCTCGTCTCCTTTCCATTCCCTCCTTCCGTCTTAAATCTGCTGGCAAACGTTTCTTTTTCCTATCAGGCACCATCCCTTTGGAATTCTCTGCCTTCGCCTCGTCCGACACTCTCAACTCAGTCTCCTCATTCAATAACCATCTCTTAAAACACATCTTTTTTCTGCTGCACCTTAAATATTTGATCAGTTGTCCAGCCTTGTGTACATCACTGAGGGTGATTAGACTCATTGACCTCATTGCAGTCCTAGACAGTACCCATGACTCAGTATGTCTCAAGTCTTCTCAAGTCTCTCTAATCTCCTCTTCATCTTCCTGCTTGCTGCCCTAAGCTATTACGAAGCATTGTGCGCCTCACTAGCTGCTTGCTGCACTTGACGGTAAGATTGATTCAAGTACTTCGTGCTGCGTTTACTGCGTGTGTGTGTTGAGGTGTGTGCGTGTGCTTGTGTGTGTGGGTGTGTGTTTGTGTTTGGGTGTGTGTTTTTGTGTGCGCTGTGTGACGCCGATAGTGCGCTACAGCTACGTGCTCTCTCGTATGTCATGTATAGGAGCACTACATGTGTGCTTAGTGTGTTATTGCGTTTCTGCCGGGTCTTGTGCTGTCGCACGCGATGTGCATGGTGTGCATCTGTACGCGATTTTGTGTGCGTAAATATGTCTAACGTGACTTGTTAATCGACTCATGTGTATCCTCTACGTTTTGATCTGTATGTGTGTTGGTGTATGTGGTCAGTCCATGCAACTCAGTTGCTACGGCTTACTGAATGAAAAGGATGAATAATGAGTCAGTGTTGATAAATCGTGAGAGTGCGCGTGTACTGTTGTGTGTGTGTGTGTGTGTGTGTGTGTGTGCGCGTGCGTGCGTGTGTGTGTGGTGTGTGTGTGTGTGTGGTTTTTTGGGGGGGGGTTTTTTTTTTTTTTTTTTTTTTGGTTCTGTGTGTGGGTGTGTGTGTGTGTGTGGTGGCGGGTTATGTGGTGTGTGTGTGTTGAGAGAGAGAGAGAGGAGAGAGAGAGAGAAGAGGAGAGAGAGAGAGAGAGATGAGAGAGATGAGAGTTGCATTGATATGCGTTGTTGCTAGTTTGTGTTAGTCTTAAATTGCTATGTTTGTTGATGGCATAATGATTGTAAAGCGCTTTGGGCTCATTTGCTGGGGAAAAAAAAAAAAAGCGCTATATAAATGTTATCGACTATTATTTTATTATGATTATTATTATTATTATTATTATTATTATTATTGTATATTATCATTACGGACCTCATAGCATATTCATCAGCTTTTCGTCCAGCATTACTAATTTTTACAATATTTTATGCAGTTACTTCTACTAAACAGTGTTTAAGACAACCAAAACCGTGACACTTTTTCCTCCTGGAGGCCGGCTGTTGCTGTTTAATACGCCATTCTTCAAAAAATGTATCATTCTACTTGCAGAAATCAAAGTAAACAACACATCAAAATGTCTGCGAGGTAAAGAGGAAAAGGGTCTGGAAAGGGGGGCGATAAGCAGTCACCGAAAGGTGCTCGTGACAATATCCAGGTATCACCAAGCCCGCTATCCGTCGTCTGGCACGTCGTGGTGGAGTCAAGGCATCTTCGGGGCTCATCTACGAGGAGCCCGTGGCGTACTCAAGGTAGTTCTTGGAGAACGTGATCC